>JAMKQA010039787.1:0-30698 GCA_024699735.1 Posidonia australis | reverse complement strand
TGAGAGTTTCATGATGAGATAATTACACCATGTATAAGATGCCCAACATGTTAGAATCTATATGTAAAATCTGCATTTTGATATTTCTGTAAAGCTGTTTTTCTTCTCTGTTTCTTTACACAAGAACCATGATTCATGCTCATGTATGCCAGGAAATATGCAGTAGATATGTTCTTTATGTGTCCATGATATGCATATGGTTGCTGAATTCATTCACTTATTTCTTATGCATTAGGATCTCATGCAAGCATTTTCAGCCATGAACCCATGATTTGATATGATTTGGAATTAAATGATAAAAGATATTCATTTGTTACTGTTTCATCATGTTTTAGTCTCTTATCATTTGTATAAACTAATCTAGGTTAAGAAAGATCACTTATCTCTGAAATCTGGACCAGATTCTGAACCAGATTTTGAACCAGACTGCAGTCTGCTTCAGATTTTCTGGGGCGCACCATTCTAGAGCACCTAACTGGAGAACCAGAGTGGCGCACCACACCAGAGCACCACTTTGGCGCACCATTCTGGTACACCAGACTGGTCAGAGAGCAGATCACCCTCTTTTGCATCCCCATCTGCATGTCTTCTCGGATGACCTTGAGTCTGATTCTTTTGGTGCTGATTCTCTGATATTTCATGATTTTACATGCATGATTTCAGCCTCAAATGATATTGTTTTCTAAGTTGTTTTACACTTTGTATCTTCAGCCCATGGCTAAGTTCTGGTAGGCTGATTGCCCTTTACTCCAATATGGAGAATCTTATGCATCAGCCTATGATCCAGGAGACATGGTTGAACCTTGTTGCATTCATTTAGTATGAATAGGATGTGATCTTGTGCAAGGCTATTAGCCCTTGAGCACAAGGTCCCTAAATCTTCTCATACTTGCATTTTTCTAGATTTACAAAGTATGTTTTTCGAGTTTGCAAAGGATTTTGCATCACACAATTTCCTGAAACGCATTTATATGTGACATTGCACTGCATAGATTTCTGTATTTTCTTTGGCACATCTTTCTAGCCCACACAGGAGCACATAGGTGGCGCACCAGATTGGAGCACCAGTCTGGCGCATAATACAGGCACACCTGCCTGTTTTCTGTTACACATAGCAGCTTTTCACAAGGTTTTTAGCATGTTTTTTGGTTTTGATTTGCTTTTGGATTCTTCTGGTTTTCTTCCCTGATATATCAGGAAGACCCAACTTTATTTTGAGACATTTTCATGCATGTTAGATCACATTTGGCATATAGTAAAGTAAGGATGAAATTCACTCAAAGTATTTTTGATCTTATTTATGCAATTTTTTTGCATCAATGTTTGACCCATTATATGAGCGATACTTCTGAGCATTAGGACACACCCTGCACTCCATGCACCCTTATTTTAGCATAAGACACCACTCACTTAGCATGACATGGCATATCGCCCTCGGGCGTACAGAAAAGGCTGAAAAACTGACATTTCATATAAGCAAACAAAAATCCATAGAAAGATCGATTTATCGGGCGCATGAGGGTGCCTAATCCCTTCCTCGTGCGTAACAGGGATCCTTGCCTAATTTTCTGGTTTATGACCAACTTTTCCATTTGGCTTATTTTGCATGATTTGAATGTTTTTAAATGGTTTTCCTCGTCTTCCATTTTAATAGACTAGGTGGCGACTCCTGCACTTTATTTTTATTTTTGCCGTGACTTTGCCGACCCTCGCGCATTTGGCCTTTCGCGTCAAGCCCAAGGCTGTCACCGGCATGGTTACATATACTAAATAACTTAAAATATATAATTATATGAAAATATTGTTAATTGTTTGATTAATTATGTAATGTGGATATTGTCATATCTGTTTTTATATCTAACTTTATCCGTATCCGATCCCCTTTTATCTGTTTCGTATCCATATCCGTTTTTTATGGATATGGATATGTAAATTTCCTATCCATATGATATTCGTATTTGTATCTGTATCGGCATTTCGAAAACGGATACAGATATGGTAACACCCATATCCATACCGTATCCGATCCGTTGGCACCCCTAGTCCAAAGGCATGATTGTCGAGGTTGGGGCTCGAATGAAAGTGACCGGGTTACCCTGTGAGACGATGTTGGTTGAGCCTAGGGAAGATGACCTGGGTGTTTGGACATTATTTGGAGCGTTAAGAGAATGCATCCCCGTCCTTATGAGAAAATAAAAGTTATAAAGTGAGGTTTGTTGGCAGGAGTGATCGCACCCTCGGCATGGGGAGGTTTACCGTGGTAGTGTAGTGAGGTCGGGGTTGCTACCTCACAAACTACTTATGGCCTGATCACATTTGGCCAAGGTGACACTACTGGTTTTGACTTGAGCTGTGTGGTTAGTTTTAAGCTAAAATTGACATGAGTTTTCGCTTACAGTTTTAGCCAGATTCTAGGTGAGATAAGATCTGTGATTTAGACTAGTTTCTAGCCGTGTTTGAATTACGATTTAAGTTTGCCTTGGGTGTGTGTTTGGGCTAGAATCTAGTTATAAATGTGTTTCTCCATAATGTATAAAATAGTTTTCTAAAGTTGCATAAGATTTTAAAAAGAAAATAAGTTTGAGGAAAGCATGATTTGAAAGAAACAGTCTGGAGAATTTTCTAAATAGATTTTGCAGTTACTGTTTGGGTTTTTAGAACCAGAATTGGTAGTTTTCCATGGTTTTCTGTTGTTGTCTTGGTGGACACGTACTAGGTGACTTGAGGTCACTCACGTCTTTGTATTTGATGTTTTATTTTCAGGTACAACTTAGTAAGTGTAGTCTAGCCCAGTGTATGTGTTTTGGAGTCACTAGCTGCGCACAGGTTCTGGGTGATTAAATAAAGTTTTACTGCTAAATATTAGTTAGTTTTTGTTTTAATTATTATTGAGTAGAACTAGTACTTAGTTTTTGTTTTAATTGTTATTGAGTAGAACTAGTACTTACTTGTAAGTCGTGCTCTGTGGGGCGTGACATAAATTAACTCATGCATTTAATGAGATTACAAAACATGAGGAAGGTAAACATTTCTTTACAGGTAAATCTCATTGAATAATATTTATGAGTATTTACTGACAAAAAACAATTACTGAAATGTAAGAATCTACAATAGGTACTTGTAAATCTCTAAGAAGGTCATTCTTAAGACTAAAGAAATGGACATCTAAGAGACCATTATGTTCCCATCAAGAGGACAAGGGTAAATAATCAACCAATAAGGATTTCACATTTATTGTCAATTTCAAATCAAATTCATAATGATATCATGATTTGCCATTTTATTAGCAATTATTGAAGACATATAACATGATGCAAATAAATAATATGGATTAACATCTTAAAATAAAATGTTGAAAATTATGTTAATGTTATATAAATATAAATATATATATATATATATATATATATATATATTTCGTTTAAACAATCTTTTTTTTTCAGTCACTTACGCTTTTATGCATCTAATTCAGTAATTATTGAAACAAATGTTTAGCGAGGAAGGAAGATGAAGGATCCAACAAAACTAGATGGTACGTGCAATTTCACTAAAAAGATAAACATTCATTTCTTAATTAGGATCTTTATTGATATGTATATCATAGTAATGTAAAAAGAATGCATAGAAATAGTTGTCATGTATTGCTACATATTTAAATTACTGAAATTAACGTTATAAATATTATTTAATCACATAATGCAAAAATTTGTATGATTGTAGCACACTCCTGGGTTCAACATAGATATTTTCAAACTAGTATAGAGATGTAATTCGAGGAATGAACCTCAACCAAAAACTTGTTGATTCAATATTAAAAACACCATTTGGCCATTTCTTGAATTTCCCATATATGTATGATGATTTATGCTTTGCATATTTGGAAAACGAATCATTTAGAGTAGGTGGTGTGGTAGTTTGACTAACCATAGACAATATTTCACAAATATTAGGAATATCAAATAGACTTATTGAAATAAAGCCAGAGGACGATAAGGTTGAATTGGCAAACAATTTTAAGAGGAGAATGATTGAAAATGAGAAAATAATTTAAAAAAGGGATGACCGTGTCTAAGCTAAAAAATATACTAGAGGACACAACCAACAACACTAATGATATTGTAAAGCTTTAGATTTTGTTGTTGCTCACTACTTTGTTACTACCACAGTCTCGTTATACATTGAGCTCAAACTTATAGGATACATTGAAGACAATGGAGCTCTAGATAAATACAACCGGGTTAAAATAGCTTTAAAAAAATTATTTGCCAATATGAGTAAATGTTCTTAAGTTGTGAGAAGAAAACATCTAGAGAAAAAGTATCCAATAATTATCTAACTGAATGTACAATGGCTTTATGTGTAAGTCTCATTTAACTCTGAACATTTACATAAATTTTAACCCAGTTTACTGTTATATTGACATTAATTTTCATTTACGAAATTATGATAGATTTGGGTGTGGAAAATCATTAAATTTTGCACGTCCAACCAACCATTTGAAAGGCCACTAATAAAATGATAGACCCAAGACAAAAAGATACATGTATCAAGACTATCTCAAGTAAGTATGTCTAATCAATATAATTTCCTTCAATAAAGTTATTGAATTTCATTTGTTGATTTATCACAAAAATTCAATGTACAATTAACTTGCATTTTGATTAGATGTATATACATCAACTAACTTGTTATGCATTTCATAAAACATTTGGAATTTATGTTGTAGGTGATGACTTTGGTTGAAGGGTCACTTATTACTGATGTTATTACTAGTCCTTTAAAGTACTCAGGGGCGGATGTAGGTGGGGGCCAGTGGGGGCTTTGCCCCTACAGGACTAAAAAGAAAAAAACACTATAGTATACATATTATTGTGCAAATAACCTTCATATAAAATCATTGCTATTGTAATCTCTTTTTAACTTCTTCCCCTCGTAAAAAAAATATATGTTGGTGGTTTTTAAAGTTGTCATATTTTTCTATTATAATTATGGTATCAATTATTTTTACAACTACTTTGATAAATTTTTTTTTATAGCCCCCACAATGAAAAATTTCTAACTCCGCCACTGAAAGTACTACGTTATTGGAGAAAGCTTAGCATCTTTTTAAGTAATTGCTAAACTTTTTGATGATATGAAGGGTAAGATTGAAAACCTAGAAATGAAACAGAGCTTGGATGAAAAGGCCAATGAAGAGGAGGACCTACTACGAAAAATGGATGAAGAATTGAAACCAACAAATAAAGAAAAAAATGAATTGATTTTGGAGAATGAAAAGCTTGTACAAAGGAACAAGGAACTAGAGAGACAAGTTGCAATTTTGAAGAATTATGCAAAAAATGATTCTGTGCCAATTGTTCACGAGGAATGCTTGGATGTACAACCTTTTAAATATAAAAAGGTTGAAGACATTGAAAAGCAACCAATTGTACCAATGGTAGAAAAAGGAAAAGAAGATGATAAGAAAAATGACAATGATGTATTTATTAGTTTCTTATGCAACAGAGTGAAAGTGAATAAAAGAATGAAAACAACTACAAAACTAACATTCGAGAAAGAGAAGAAGGTAATCATTCAACATATAAACCAAAATAATTTTAAAATTAATAGTTTACTAAATTGTTTATTGTATTGTTTGCAACATCAGATAGCTATAAAAGGATCTTGGATTTTAATGATAACACATTGGTGGAATATTTCCTCTCTAATATGAAGAAATTGTAAGTTGGTATCTAATGCTTTATATGCTGATTTTTAACATCAACACAAATTGTGTTGTTTCATTAATTACTGAATTATTTATCCAATGCCATATGTATTGAAATATGTCTGGTATCTTCCTACTATGGGTATGAGGATTTAGAGGTGTGATGATGATATCGGTGCTTTCACCTTGTGACCATGCCAACCTAAGGGTCCGACGTGGAGTCGCGCTAAAGGGAGGAGATCACAGCCATGCCAAGATGGCAAAGGCGCAAGATAGGATATAACGAAAAGGAAAAGGAGTTGTCACCTAGTCTTTTAAGGGAAAGACGAGGAAAACCACGAAAGATTGAATACATGAGATGCAGATGTGAAGGTCGAATGTCTGCTAACCAGAGGATGGATAAGGATTCCTATTACGCACGAGGAAGATGTTAGGTACCCTCGTATGCCTGAGAAACTCGATTTTTCTAGTCTAAATCGCTTGCTAAAGGCTGGATGAATGTTTGCTAAGCCTAGATCGTGCTTTAAACATGCTAACATGTATACCGTGACAAAATTGGATGAATGTGCAAGATGATGTGCGAAAACTGCGAAGAAATCCACATGAAATCACAAAATGCAACACAACAAAGAAAATCACATGAAATGATGAGGTTCCTGGAAGGAAACACCTCGGAAAACCATGTTGACATCAAAAAAATTGACAATGGAGTTGACCTAAGTCCTCGGAATTAGGGAAAAGTCGTGAAATTCAGAAAAGGAAAATAATCCGCAAATGGGCCAATGTGGGCCTTCCGGTCAATTCGTGTATGCCCTCGAGCGATGAAATTCCAAATTAAATCAAAATCTAAAATGTAGGATTAAAGAGGATCAAATCAGATGCAGGGCGAGAGACTTCGAAAACAAAGTGGAGAAAAATCGAAGAAAGAAACACATGAGATGCAAATTCACTTAAAAAGGAGGGACTGATGCGCACATGTGATGCAAACTATATGAAATGGATGAATAAATGCCCAAATGTATAAAAAATGCTACGGGATGACTTAGACAAGGATTATGTAAGGCTGAGTGCGAAAACTAAAATGCATGTGCGTGAATTAGTGGCACAAGGGCAATTTGGTCATTTTCATGGCCAGATGTGATAAATGCAAGTATGGGGATGATGCATGATCTAAGTTATGTCAAATGTCCCGAAGATGTTATTTGTGAGAAAAAATGTGAAATGGATAAGATCTTAAAAACCATGAAATGATGAAAATACAGTAAAGGACAAACACGAGAACTGAGATGCAAAATTCATAAAAGGATGACAATTTGGATCAAAAATGTATTCATGACTTCTATTCTAACATGCAGATAATGGATCAAATGTGAATGTGGCACTGAGATTTGTGAAAAATTGCACTTAGGTAATTTCCTGAAAACTCAAGGTCTAAAGTGCAAAATTCACACATAAGTGCAAATAGGATCAAAATGTGAAGCTAAGGGCAATTCACAATGAAAACATGATTTCTAAATGGAATCTATGATTAAATACAAAATATGAAATGCAATAAGTGAAAAATATCAAAAATATGCAAGAAAACATTTAAAACCCTAAATGATAGATTTAAAACTAATTTAAGGGTCTATATGCAAATTTTCTGTACTCAAGAATTGTTTATTAAAGAGTCAGGGACTTATGTGCAAAACTTCTAGGGCTGATTGTGATAAAAATTGGGTTTTTATGTTGACTAGTGTAATTATGGAGTTTATTAGGGTTCAGGATGTAAAATTCACAAAGAAAACTCATTTTTCAAAAATTCTGGGGCTTATTGCAAAAGCTCAGGACTTAAATGTGATAAAAATTCAATTTTAAGGATGATCAATGTGATTTTAAAAAACCTTCAGGGATCAGAATGTAAATTTCATAGGGAAAACACTTTTTTAGAAATGTTTCAGGGGCCAAATGCAAATATTCAAGACTTAAGTGTAAAGAAATCATGGCTCTAGGGACCTAGATGTGATAAATCATGCATGAATATATTAGGAATTAAAAAAGAGAATGTAAAGGGGGCCATATGCAAAACTTACAGAAATAATAAAAGAATTGACGTTTTCTTAAAACTACAGGGACTAAAAAACAAATGTTTGGACCCAGATGTAATGAAAATGGACTTAAATATAATAATTAAATAAGTTAAAGGATTTTAAAATAAACTAAAAAAAGAATTAACAGTCACCGCCAACGATTCGAAGATCGCCGGCGACGACGGCCTGGGGGCTCATCCGAGCCTCTTTGGCGACTGATCGGAGATCAAAGGAGCGGAGAAGCTAAAGGAGACGATGGTGAAGGGATCCAACGGCGTCGATGGGGATCTCGACGGTAGGAACGCGCTATCCATCCCTCCTCATCGGCGTTCTTCTCCGGCAACGGGGATATCCAGGAGGCGCATCCAGAGGCGACGGCTTGACGCGGCGAAGATCGGGGGACCTCCGGGGCGACACGGCAAGGCTGCGAGGAGGCTTTGGTAAGGTGGGAACGGCCCAGGGTGCTCCCCCTTCACTAGCTTCGGTGGTGATCGTGACGGTGGTGGGGATGAGGCTTCGAGGCCTAGAACGGCGACGCAGGTGTTGGGAGGTGCTCGTGGCGATGCGGTGAGTCTTCCGGAGGTGGTGGACTAAGGCTGGCGCGATCAGGGCACCCCAGGAGGCTTCACGGCGGAGGGTCATCGGTCGACGGTGATAGGAGTGACGGCGACGCTTCTCAGGCTAAAGGGGGGACCAATGGATCTCCTCCAGAGCAGGGGAGCTCTGGAAGGAGGAGAAGGAAGAGATAGGAGGGGTCTTAGAGACCTCCTCCCATCGCAGGGGCTACGGGCTCGCCGGAGGTGGTGAACCCATCGCTAGAGAGACGCACAGAGGCAAACAAGGCTGCCAACTACGACAAGATGGCCTAGAGGGGTTCTACAGGACCTAAACAAGCGTGAATCGATGGTTAATGGAGGAGGGATTACTTGGATGAGTGTTCCAGCGGTCTCCGATGGCAACGGCGACACTCTGGCAATGCTCTGGTCGCTGAGGTAGGGGACTTCTGGCCTGAAAAAACGACTGGGGCGGTGCTCCGCTGGTCCCGTGGGCTCGCTAAGTTCTAGAGATGGGTTAACGCACACTGCGGGCCTCTGAAGCTTGGCCTGTCGGCGACAAGTTGTTTTAAACTCCGGTGAGTTTCCTCCGCGCCGTCGATCCTCCTCGGCGGACTTGGATGACGTCCGATGCTTGTGTGAGCTAGAGGAGAGCCTTCGGAGATCACAGGAGGATCAGGGATCTGCTCTGAGGATTTGGGGATTCCGTCGGTGATAACGTCGGAGATTGCGGGGGTCATTGGCGATTACCGGAATTATTTTCTTCATTTCCTAAGTTTTCTGGTTTAAGAAATCAAATGGGCTATTGGGCTGGCGATTGGGGCTAGGGTTTGGTTTTTTTTGTTTTCTTTTGTTTATTTTGTTTTAAGGTTTTGTTTTTAAGGTTGTTAAATGGATTTTGGGTTTTAAATTTAGGCTTTTATTTATGTTTTATGATTTTAATTAAATTTATGATTAAGGTTTAATTAATTGGTTTTAAATTAGGGTTTTAATTATTTTAGGTTTTTTGTTTTATTTTTGTTTTGGAATTTTTATGGATTTTAGGGTTTTTGATTTTAAGTTTTAAAGTAGGGTTTTGTGATTTTACTTTAATTTTTGATTTTGTGATTTAGGGTTTAATTAATTGGTTTTTAAATTAGGTTTTTTAATTGTTTTAGGGATTTTTAGGGATTTTAGGGTTTTGATTCTTTAATTAATTTTTTTCTGATTTTGTTTAGGGTTTTAATTATTTTAGGTGTTTTAGGGCTTTAACTAGATTAATTTTAGGGTTTTGGATTTTAATTAAGATTTTGAATTTAATTAGGTTTTTGGATTTTAATTAGGTTTTTGGTTTAATAAATTTGGGTTTTAAATGATTTAATTGGATTTTGACTTTAATTAGGGTTTTCACTCAATTAATTGGGTTTTAAGTGGATTTTACTTGATTTTGACTTGAATTAGGGTTTTTGTATGATTAATTGGATTTTAAATGTTTTAAATGGATTTTGACTGTAATTAGGGTTTTCACTTAATTAATTGGGTTTAAGTGGATTTTACTTAATTTTGACTTGAATTAGGATTTTTGTTTGATTAATTGGATTTTAAGTGGATTTTACTTAATTTCGACTTGAATTAAGATTTTTGTTTGATTAATTAGATTTTAAGTGGATTTTATTTAATTTTGTCTTGAATTAGTGCTTTTACTAGATTCATTTTTGGTTTTAAATATTTTAAATGTGTTTTGTTTGGTTTTAATTTTAATTAGGTCAGAGTGGACTAGTGTGGGCCTGAATGGGCTTGTGTGGGCTAGGGTTTTGGTGGTCGCAACCAGAGCATCATCCAGAGGAGTTTGCTGCCAAGTGACTCCAAAATCGAGGTGTCTACACACCTTTATCGACAACATTTGTGATCACCACTCGTCGATTCGCTTTGCTAGTTGACAAGATGCCTTTGAGGAAATGCGAATGGGGGTGTGGTGTGGGTTCTTTTATTAGATTGACGATAGGATGTCGTCCAACGACGTCCTCATGCTACTTGGCATATTCTTCCTTTAAGATAGACAAATAAAACTAGATTAGCCTTTGCGTATAGTAAATAATTCAAGGAAAATAGCAAATAACATGAACAATTGATAACAATACTAATCGAAGGTGGTTCCCCACACATAGATGCAACAACCTATTTAGGAAATGTTATAATGCTAAAAATAGTAAAATGGGAACGAATATTCCCTTCACCCTCTGTGCTATATGTCATGGGATGAAGAATCGGAGACGTGGACAGAATTCTAGAAGGATGTCTTTCTCAGAATGGTCATAATCTATTTAGATTTCAATTTCTACACAACGATTTTGTCGTATGGGGTTATGGTTCTCTCAAAATCATCACTCTCTAGCCCTCAAAGGACTCTCTAGAATTACTCATATGTCTTCTCCCAGAGGCTTCAATAGATCCCCTCTCCAAAACCTAATCAAGATCCAGCCTCTTCAAATTTTCAACCTCTTCCCTTAACCCTAGGTTTAGAGATCTTTTTTATATAATATTTTTCAATGTTATTTCATTGAAAATGTGTAGATATTATTTTAAATTTAAATAATTCAAAATTTAATTTTTTATGTCATCACCACGTGAAAAACGACAACCATTGATATTCTTTGAATATTCATTTTCTTAGCGTAAAAAATCTATATAAAGTAATGGATTCAACGTAGTCACGATAAAGCAGGCAACGACTCTTAAAATTCAAATTATTTAAAATTTAAAACCCAAACTAATCTGTTACAAACTTAGAACCGTTTAAAACTTAATATCCATTTTTAAAATTTCTCCATAACGAAAATCTATTTATAACGAATTTTTAATTTTAAACAATCTTACTTTTTAAGTAAACTAACTTTAAAATAAATATCTGCTATAATTTCGTAGAGGAACTTAATTAGTTTTATGGATATTTTGGAATTGATTTAAATTTATAACTACTTAGATATTTTGGATTATCTTCACTTTTTAATATTATTTTAAATTAAATATAGTTATAACAATTAAAAATGTGATAACTAAATTAAAATTTTAGTTCTTATCTAACATAAAAATATATTATTTAAACATGGACGTCATCCACTTTCTAAAATCTTTCTCAATTAGTTGCTATTTTGAAAAGTCTATAAATATATATACCTTAGAAGATCATGTAATTAATTGCTAGAAAAATCGTAGGAATATTAATTATTATAGAAATACTATTAAAACATTTTAGCAAAACCTCATAAAATATATTAAAGCCCAGGATAACCAAATATTATATGAGAGATCATTAGGATATTCATCCCTCCACCTCACATGTGTTCCCTCTAGCTACAACACTCTCTCTAACCTCGAAAAACACTAGTTTTCTCCCCCACTCCTTGTGGGGCAACCTCGTCGGCTAGATCTGGTTGTGCTTTCTCCCTTCAAAGAGCAGGGTGATCATCATAACTTCTAAAAACGTACGTTGTTTTCTATGAGTTTGATATGAGAAAATTCATTCTCTTTTGGCTTCAACACCTTAAAGCCCGGGCAAGATCTCGAGGAGACTTGGTTCTTATGTAACCATCTCTCCAAAAGGTAGATCCTTCCTTCTTGTCTAGCCGCATATCTTCTTCTCTTTCTGGGCCTGCTCTTTTCTCCTCCTCCTCCTCTCCTTCTTCTGAGAAAGGCACTCCTTTCTCTTTCGATGGAGTTCAACCCTTTATAAAGGTCCTTGGTTCATATTCCTCCTTCATGAACAAGGATAGTGGTGGATCTACTAACATGGATCCTGATTTCAAAGAATGCCACACTCCTCTCCCCTATCCCCTCTTGCCTCAAGGGACTACATCTATTTCTTGATCGATTAGTTCTATCAACTCTTTGGTGGATGGATCGGCTGACCTAAGTGGCTAGAATGAAGTTGTAGCCACTGATATTATGATAGATATGTGTACCCCCATTTTTGGGTCCAATAATGTGCGTCTCCCATTGTCTTCCCATCTAATCCACGAATCCTTAACAATAATGATAGATATGTGTACCCCCATCCCTTGAGTTTTCTCTTACTTCAACTTGGGATGACCGGATGATTTCAAATTTTTGTATAATGTACTCTAATCCTCTTGGATGTTTACAATCTTGGCCAGATATTCCTATCTCAAAATTGATTGGTGTTGATGACGATATCCTCCCTTCGACGATTTCTCATCCCTTGTCAGACCCATGTTCTTGGTCTAGCTAGCCGATGTAGTTGTCATCGCCAACAAGTCAATCGACATTAATTAATCCTGTATCTCTTGGCGAGATCGACGACATTAACCTGCCGTTTAGGGATTTCTCAAGTCACCAAACCTCTATTATGCACAATATTTTTAATTATACATCTTTTAATATTGTTATTACTCAAAATAAGGAGAATCATAACTCGCTAATTAAGGATAAGCAAGGTTTCAAAAAGCCTAAGTGCGCATTTAAGATCCCCTTGCCTTGAGGAATATCCAGCAATTCAAATCCTATTGTTTCTGACACCTCGAATACCACATTGTGTGTTTCAAATGATATTCCTTATTTCCCCTCATATAATGATGAGATTAGGGAATTATACCCTTCCAGACCTCTTATGTTACCCACTATTAATTTGGTGGCATTTAAGGCTCTGACGCCTTTTGACAACGAACATACTTTCTCCTCTTCTTCAAGTACTAACTAGTTGCCTACCAGCTGCCCTAAGTATTTTTTACAAGATAATTTAAATGTGAAATCTTGTCCCGGCTGTTTATCAATCCCATCCAAGGATATCGTAATAAATGCAAAAGATTTGGAGACTAACGAGGATGATACATGCATTCCTTTTGGCTTTTCTTTCCTCCTATAAGCGTTCACCTCACCTAAATGCCATTAGTCAACGTTGGACAGAGGTTGCTCTCCCTCCAACCCTCACTTTGTAATCTCTAGATCCCTGTGCTCATCTCTAGCAACTAATTGGTAAGTAGCGAGAAGGAAGAGAGAGAATCATCCTCTTCACCTATTCTGTGTCAAGAAAGGTAGGTGCTTTTAATGTGGTGTTTTGGAGCATTACATGAGCCATTGTCGTTATAGTAATCTGTGCTTTAAATGTAAGTCTCCTTATGTAACATTTGTACCCAGTTTGGCTTGACCATATTTTGGCTTCATAGATCAGTAGACCGATTATCCAAAATCATGTATTATTATTTGTTGTAATTTGGATAAATTAAGGATTAATATTGATTTATGTGGTAATCCCTCTTTTGTGTCAATAATTATCTGTAATATTTGTGTCCAAATTATCCAAAATAAATGTAATTATGTTCTTGTAATCTGGATAATTTGTGTGTAATGTAGATTTGTGTTGTATTCCCTCTATTACATTGGTAATTATCTCTAGTTTCCTTACTATGTAGTATTTTGTGAATTATTTACATATAAATATTTATATGTGAGGACAAAATACATGAGAAAACAAAACACGCACAGTGAAGCCCACGTAACTTCTCTAGCACATTGTCTCCCTCTAAAAGGTTGATCCGTATGTTGACCTCCCCATAGCAAGCTACGCTATGCCAATCCCTCCTTCCCCTATCCCTACCAAGGTTGCAAGCACCAGTGGAGTCGGTCGACAGGCGGCGATGGCATGAAGAAAACAACATGGTGTTGAGAAGTATAAGAGCAGGTGGGGTGCTCGTCCGGTGGAGGCAAGGACAGAGAGTGAGAGGGAGGGTTGGAGAAAGAAACCGAGAGAGAGAGAGAGAGAGAGAGAGAGAGAGAGAGAGAGAGAGAGAGAAAGTGTGCTTGTCAAAGGAGGAGGAGCTCGCTAAAGGAGAGAGGAATCATCGGAAATCGCCATTGGTACGTGTCCCGCCCTTTTTCCTCTTTTTCTCCAATTTTCCTTGGTTAACCTTTAAGGGAATGATGGGATTTTGACTTAATCCATGGACATGGTTGATATGGAGTAGATCTACAAGTGTTTGTGGAATTCATGAATTTTCCATGATTTTTAGAGATTTTAGAGGATTTTTCGTAAGAAGTCCCATTCGTGCGCTACAATAGAGCTATATGAGTTCTATAGCTTTCAATTTTCATAACTCGTGTTATGTTCCATAGTTTTTGATGAAACTTGTTCTAAAAGAAAGTAAACTTGGCATGCTTGGAATGTGTGTTTTTGCAGGATTTATAGGGCACTGGAAATGGGTCCGCACAACAGCCTAATTTCGGCGACTGACGGTTTTAGGGAAGAGGATTTTCAACCGAAAGCTCCTGGATCGACACATCAAATTTGTTCGATATGCTGAATCAAGGGATTTCGACATATCAAACCTAGTCGGTATGCCAAATCTGGCCGTGGGCTATTTCCTATAATAATGAAATGGATTTTTTAAATGATTATTAATAGCATGTATTGATATGATGTTTTCACGGAAATCCTTGTGTTTTTAGTTGGAATTCTTGGAAGTAATTCTTGTAATGAAAAATGATTAGAAATTGGTTTTGAAGTTGCATGTTTTTAAAAAAGATTTCCGAGATTTTTGTGCAGGTTCATGTAGTAGTAGGGTGGTGGCCAAAGGGTTATGACCCATGTGGTAACAGTTATCGTCTGAAAAACGTCGATTCTAAGGTGGGGACCCAGGTGAAAGAAATTGGGTACCCAGAGAGAGAGATCAGTGTTGGCTGGGCCTGGGAAAGATAACCTGTGACATCTGGGCCTAATTATCCATTTGTAATTGTAAACCATGTAATCAATTGTAATATTGTATAAATGGTTTATTAATGGATAATCTGTTGTTTCTTGGATGTGTGAGTTTGGGGTTAGCTTTCTGTGCACCTGCTTGTGATTTGGGACCAATGTGGAGTCCAATTTGAGAATGCACAGTTGCCTTGGTTTACGTGCCCATTCTTTCTTCTTTTCTTTCTTGCTTTTTATCCTTCCCTCACTCACGAGCTCACCTCACCTCGTCTTCTTCCTCCACCAGCCCGTGCCACCAACGACGCTAGTCGGTGCCTTCCCGTCTTCTCCGACGTGATGGGCGGCCAACATGATGCTGGAGAAGGAGGACATAAAGAGGGGCAGGGGCGAGTGGAAGAGGGAGGGCTGAGACGCGAGAAGGAAGAGGGAGCGGAAGAACGACGCGTGCGGAGGAGGTGGTAGCTGTCCGTGTGGTTCGTCGGGGCTAAGCCAGAGTGCGGGGAGACTCACCGAAGTTGGGGAGGCTCGCCGAAAGAGGTATGCGGCTCCTCTTCTCTCCCACTCTCTTCTACCAGGTTAAAGAATTTAATGCATGAAAATGATGAAAAATGCATGTAAAATGGTAGAAAAATAGGGAAATTGATGAGAATGAGTTGAATAGCATGAAAACATAGATATCATGCAGTTAGGATGGAAATTGGTAGGAATATATGAGATTTTGGGATAAAGGCTACAGTAGCCATTTTGAGTTTCATCCCTTCGTAATTTTCATGTGGATTGTGTGGTTAATGGAATCATGAATGCTTTAAGGAGTTTTGAAGTAGACTTAAGCGTCTACACCCCATGATTTATTGGTAATTTGTGATGTGTGTTTGGGAGGTCAGATTGAAGCTCCCACTTCCGATGATTTTATCGACCGAAACAAGGGAATGCCCTAGTTGTCGGAAATTCGGTATACCGAAATCCTGACAGATTAAGCCAGGATCTCTGTTTTTGGTAGACCAAAATCATCCGGTCGACTGAAATCATCCGGTCTACTGAAATCATCTGGTCGACCAAAACAGGAAGTTTCGGTATACCGAGGATATATCGGTATACCGAATCAGGGGAAGTTCGGTATATCGAAGATGTTCGGTATACCGAAGATGTTCGGTGTACCGAACCAGGGATTTTCGGTAACCGAACCTTAAATTCGATCTGTCGATTTTGCCCTAGCCCTGATATATGTAAATTCGGTGTATGTAAAGTATGTGTTAGTGATGTTTTTCCCATGTAAATGACATGGAGGAATATAGAACCCAAATAAGTGGATTTGGGCATGGTTTTGGGTTTTAGACCCTATAAATGAATAAAATGGTTGATTGTATGTGGTTTTTGGGCATAAGACCCAATTGTGATTTCAAACACATGGTTTTTCATGAATTGAGTTGGGACCCTATTGGAGGATTAGGTGTTGCATGGAAACAGATTCCTACAACCAAAAAGAATGAAAATGGAAATGGTTTTGAAAAGGAAAGCTTAAAGAGTTTTGAAAATGAAACACTAATAATGTGTTAAGGAACCACGGGGGTTGGTGTCGACAATGTAGTGGGAGCATGAGGCTCCATTGAAACCAGTTGCTAGATACGACTGTGGTTGTCGAGTTTGAGTCTGGGTCGTTGAACCTAGTTGTTCGGGTCACTGTTCGGGTCACCGAGCACGTGATGGTGTAAGCTGAGCCTAGGTTGTCGAACCTAGTTGTTTGGGTCACCGACGGTGTAGGTTGAGCCTGCGTCATTGAACCTAGTTGTTCGGGTCATTGATGGGACGTCAGACAAAGATGTATCCCCGTGCATATATGAAAGAGATTAAGGTCGATTGGTCGGGGCGGTGGTATCCTATACGAGGAATTTCACCGCGGTAGTGCAGAGAGGTAGGGGAAATGATGTCCTCGCCTACTGCTTGTGTACCTGGTTACCCTGATCAAGGTAACATCAGTAAAGAAAAGTGGAAATGAATAAGAAAAGAATGTGATTTTGAGAAATGGAAAGAAATGTGGTTTGGCTGGGATTGGACTTATGAATGGTCCTAAAATTTTGGAATAAAATAATGACTTTGTTTTAATCAGTTACTAGCCAGTATTTATAATTTTGGTTTTGAGCCCAAGAGGCATTGGGTTTTAGACTAGATCTGGTTGGAAATGCGGTTTCTCAAGATATAAGTTTGAAAGTGGTTTTGGTCTTGGAAAGAAATCTCAAGAAATAAGAAGAAAGATGAGTTTTGGAAAGGAACATGGTTTTGGAAATGATTTCCAGAAATTTTAAAAGAAAAAGGAAAAAATAAGTTTTGAAAAGAGTATAACCCTGGGAACAGATTCCCAAGTGATTTCAAAAGAAAACGAATGATATCTTAAAATGGATTTTCAAAAAGGAAATCAAGTTTTATAAACTAAAAGTTGTATTTTTAGTAATTTTGTCGGATTTTGTTGTTTTTGTGTTTAGGGTGCATACTGGGTGACTTAGATGTCACTCACACGTGCTTGTTTGGTTTTTTGGTGCAAATTGTGTGCAGTCAAGTTCTAGTGCTGGAGTCGAAGCTTCTAGCCACACATTGTTTCCTGGAGGTGAGTCTTAGTTACAGTTATTTAACTTTACTGTAATTAGTGTAATTTTACTTATGATACTATGATTTATGTAATGTGTCGGGTTTGGGGCGTTACAGAGTAGTATCAAAGCTAAGATTACACTTAGTACACCGACTTGGTGATGTCCGGTCTAGTAGCTCCCTAAGACTGCACAATGGAGAGTCGTTGCACTTGAATTTTTAGTTGTTGTGTTTTGTTGTACTGGTAAGAAGATGTCTCACCAAGGCTGCAGCTGTGGCAAGGCCCCTATACCCGATTCTAAGACGGGAGAGGGTAGTGCATGGAGGGGTATGAGACAAGAGTTTGGCGAGATGATGTGGGGTTACGCCCAGTCCTTCATCAGCAGCAGTCGAGATGAGGCGAAGGGAGACCTGTAAATTAAGCAGTTCTGCCAGCTGGGCGCACCGACTTTTAATGGGCGTGGCACACCAAAGGAGTATGAGGCTTAGTTCCTAGAGGTGGAGAAGATCCTAGAGGGGATCGAGTGTCCAGCGGATAAGTGGGTCCAGATCGCAGCATTTTAGCTCAAGGGTGCTGCAGATCAGTGGTGGAGGACAGTGCGTCGCACCAAATTTCCAAATACGGACCTACTGATGATCTCTTGGGAGGAATTCTGAGATGCATTCTATGAGAGGTTTTTCCCTGAGCATTAGAGGGATAAGTTAAACAGAGAATTCAGGAATCTGAAGCAAGGGAGCCGAACTGTGGCTGAGTATGAGCCATCCTTCCTTCAGCTAGAGCAGTTCTCTTAGGCTGTGGTTTCGGAGAAGAACAAAGCCAAGAGGTTCGTGGAAGGGCTGAACCCTATGATGAGATCCAGAGTTATTGGCTTTAGAAGCCAGACTTTAACGGATACTGTTGAGCTTGCAAGCCGCTATGAGGATGATCGTCGGCTGTTCTAGGAGGAGTATCCTAAGAAGGAAAAGGGGAGAAAGTCTGTTTCTCGACCTTTTGTCTCTCGACCCTTCGTTTCTCGACCATCTGTGACAAGAGCACCAAGTTTTGGTAGCTCTAGGAAGAAGCGGAAGCAACGGCCAACATCTGGTAGAGAAGAGAGTATGAGTTTCAGCCACGCAAGGTCCAGCAGCGGCCCACAGGTGGGACCATGCCATGTTTGTAGCAAGAAGGGGCATGTAGTGGCGCAGTGTTGGCACAGGCAGAGGAATTTAGACAGTGTAGTATGCTACAACTGCGGGAAGTCCGGGCATTACCAAAAGGACTGTCCTAGTCAACCAAAGTCAGCAGGAGATGCGCCCCTTCAGCCTACCAAGGGAAGAGTACTCTCCATTGCTGCCCCAGATGCTGGTCCATCTGGAGATGTGGTAGACGGTGAGAACTAGCGTGGCTGTATTAGTTAAGTCTTGTCCTGTAATAATAGATCCTATGTGTAATTAACACTATTTCTTATTGTGATTATGGTTACGGTGTGTTGATTATAGCATCTTTTTTTATGGCTGATCGGATGGCCCGAGTTTTGTTTGACTCTGGGAGTTCATTTTCTTTTGTCTCCAAGTCATTTGCTTCAGAGATCGAGACTAGGCCAGCCAAATTGGCATTCCACCTAGATGTAGTCACCCCATTGGGAGAACACAGTCTAGCATGGAGATATTTGAGACTAGTTGATATTCAGCTGGGGGACAGGAATTTTTAGACTAGTTTGATCCTGATTGACATGCAGGATTATGATGTTATCCTGGGAATGGACTAGCTGGCACAGCATTCAGTCGTGATAGATTGCACCAAGAAAAGAGTTCTGGCAGAGTATCCAGGCCAAGGCTGGTGTATGGTACAAGCCACCAGACCAGGTGAGCCTAGAAAAGTGATTTCTGCTCTCAAGGCCTATCATCATCTGGCAAGAGGCAGTGTGGGCTATTTGGTCTGTGTGACAGTTTCTACTTTGCCTGTGGTCGAGATTCAATACTTGCCGGTGGTGCTGGAATATCTCGATGTTTTTCTAGAGGAATTGCTTGGAATGCCACCGCACAGGGAAGTAGAGTTTGTGATTAACTTGGTACTGGGATCAGGTCCTATTTTCAAAGCTCTATACAGGATGACACATGCTGAGTTGAAGGAGCTTTGGAATCAACTATAGGAAATGATGGATAAGGGATTCATTCATCCCAATGTTTCCTTGGGGAGCACCGATTCTGTTTATTAAGAAGAAGGATGGTTCACTTCGACTCTGTATAGACTACTGGATGTTGAACCAGATTACTGTAAAGAACAAGTATCCACTGCCCAGGATCAACGATTTGTTCGACTAGTTGCAGGGAGCATCGGTGTTTTCCAAGATAGACTTGTGATCTGGATACCATCAATTGAGGATCAGTGAGCTAAATGTGCAGAAAATAGCCTTTCGCACCTGTTATGGACATTATGAGTTTTTGGTTATGCCATTCGGGTTGACGAATGCTCCGACTGCTTTTATGGACGTGACGAATAGGGTGTTTAGGCCTTATTTGGATCAATTTGTGGTCATCTTTGTGGATGATGTTCTAGTGTATTCTACGGATGTTCAGACTCACCGGAGGCATTTGAGAATCATACTGGAAACACTGAGGCAACATTAGCTTTATGCCAAGTTCTCTAAGTGTGAGTTTTGGCTGAAAGAGTTGTCTTTCCTTGGTCACATTATTTTAGGAGAAGGCATCAAGGTGGATCCAGCCAAAGTGGAAGCTGTGAGCCGTTGGCCCAGACCGAAGACAGTAAATGAGATTAAGAGTTTTCTCGACCTGGCAGGATATTATAGGAGATTCATCTAAGATTTCTCCAAGATTGCTGCACCGTTAACCAGACTGACTAGAAAGAAAGTGCACTTTGCCTGGGATTGGTAGTGCGAGGAGAGCTTCAATGAGTTTAAGGTTCGTCTGGTATCGACTCCAATTTTGACTTTACCCTCTGGGAGTGGCAGTTTCACAGCCTACAATGATGCCTGTGGAACTGGTTTGGGGTGTGTGCTGATGCAGCACGGTAGGGGGCGCCTCGCACTAGTTGAAAGACCATGAGAAGAATTATCCCACTCATGATTTAGAGATGGTAGCTGTTGTGTTCACCTAAAAGATTTGGAAGCATTATTTATATGGCGAACAGTTTGAGGTGTACACAGATAATAAGAGTCTGAAGTACATCTTTACTCAGAAAGATTTGAACCTGAGAAAGAGGCACTGGGTGGAGTATATTAAGGATTATGATTTCAGTTTATCGTACCACCCAAGGAAGGCAAATGTGGTTGTAGATGCTTTGAGCAGGCGCACTCATGTCATGGCTAGTCTGATGATTCGTGAATGGAAATTGTTAGAGGGATTAGTGGAGTGTAGGCCACGGAGACAGTCTCAGGGAACTGCTAGAATAGTATTGGCTAATTTGTCTGTTCGCCCAAAGATGATTGAGGCGATTGTCACAACTCAGCAATATGATTCTTTTGTGTCTGATATTTGGAGAAAGTTGGAAGCTAGTAATGCCCCTTGCTTCTCAGTAGGGGTAGACGGTGGGTTGAGATATGATTTGAGATTATATGTGCCTCAAATTGTGGAAATCAAGAACAGTCTATTGGATGAAGCCCACCGCTCCAGATACACTATCCATCTAGGAAGCACCAAGATGTATAAAGACTTGAAGAAGAATTTTTGGTGGCCTGGGATGAAGAGAAAGATTGCTGAGTATGTGGCGAAGTGTGCAACCTGCCAGATGGTGAAAATAGAGCACTAGAAGCCCAGAGGGACTTTGCAACCTCTGGACATTCCAGTGTGGAAATGGGAAAATGTGTCGATAGACTTTGTGACGGGTTTGCCACGAACCCGATGAAAGAATGATATAGTTTGGGTGATAGTAAATCGCCTCACAAAATCGGTACATTTCTTGCCAATCAGAGTGAATCTTCCTTTGGCAAAACTGGTAGAGTTGTATGTGACTGAAATTGTGAGATTGCATGGTATCCCAGAGTCTATCGTGTTTGACAGAGACACGAGGTTTACATCGAGATTCTGGGGAGCTTTGCAAAAGGCTTTTGGCACAGTGTTGAATTTTAGCACTGCTTTTCACCCCCAGACGGTTGACTAGACAGAGAGGACCATCTAGACACTAGAGGACATGCTGAGGGCCTGCGCCTTGGACTTTGGTAGTAGCTGGGAGGATCACTTACCTCTGATTGAGTTTGCATATAACAACAGTTACCACGCCAGTATTGGTATGGCACCATATAAGGCATTGTATGGCAGACCCTGCAAGATACTAACTTGCTGGAGTGAGGTGGGTGAGAGATAGTTAGTTAGGCCCGAAATCGTACAGCAATACTAGAGTAAGGTGGATCTGATCAGGAAGAAGTTGTTGTCTGCCTAGAGCCAATAGAATAGCTATGCTGATAGGAGGCAGAGACCTCTGGAATTCAAGGTAGGAGACTTTGTTTTCCTGAAGGTGTCACCAACCAAGGGTGTGATGCGGTTCAGGAAGAGAGGCAAATTGAGCCCAAGGTATATCGGACTGTACCACATTACCAAGAGGGTTGGTGAGGTGGCATACAGACTAGATCTGTCTCTAGAGTTGGCGAATGTACACAACACCTTCCATGTGTTGATGTTGAGGAAATGTTTGGCCGATGCGTCCCAAGTGATACTAGTGCAGCAAGAGGAGCTGCGAGAGGACCTGTCTATGGTTGAAAATGCAATTCAGATACTTGCCAGAATAGAGCAAGTCCTCAAGAACAAAGTGATTCCATTGGTGTTAGTTCAGTGGCAACACCAAGGTACAGAGGAGGCTACCTGGGAGCGCGAGGTGGACATCCAGAGATAGTACCCCTATATGTTTTACTAGAGCTGAATTTCGAGGACGAAATTCTTTTAAGGGGGTAGGATGTGACATCTGGGACTGATTATCCATTTTTAATTATAAATCATGTAATTAATTGTAATATTGAATAAATGGTTTATTAATAGATAATCTATTGTTTCTTGGATGTGTGAGTTTGGGGTTGGCTTTCTGTGCACCTACTTGTGATTTGGGACCAATGTGGAGTCTAATTTGAGGATGCACAGTCGCCTCGATTTGCGTGCCCATTCTTTCCTATTTTCATTCTTTCTTTTTCTCCTTCTCTCACTCACGAGCTCACCTCGCCCCGTCTTCTTCCTCCACTAGCCTGTGCCACCAACGACGCTGGCCTGTGCCTTCCCGTCTTCTCCGACGTGATGGGCGGTCAACGTGACAGGGGAGGAGGAGATAAAGAGGGGCAGGGGCGAGTGGAAGAGGGAGGGCTGAGATGCGAGAAAGAAGAGGAAGAACGAAGTGCCCGGAGGAGGTGGTGGTTGTCTATGTGGTTCGCCGACAGGGGAGCTTCGCTGGGGCTGCGTCGAAGTCGGGGAGGCTCACCGGAAGAGGTACGCGACTCCTCTTCTCTCCCGCTCTCTTCTTCTAGCTTAATGAATTTAATGCATGAAAATGATGAAAAATGCATGTAAAATCATAGAAAAGTAGGGGAATTGAAGAGAATGACTTGAATAGCATAAAAACATAGATATCATGCGGTTAGGATGGAAATTGGTAGGAATATACGAGATTTTGGGATGAAGGCTACAGTAGCCGTTTTGAGTTTCATCCCTTCGTGATTTTCGTGTGGATTGTGTGGTTAATGGAATCATGAATGATTTGAGAGTTTTTGAAGTAGACTCAAGCGTCTACATCTCATGATTTATTGGTAATTTGTGATGTGTGTTTGGGAGGTCCAATCAAGGCTCCCACTTCCTACGATTTCGTCGATCGAAACAGGGGAATGCCTTGGTTGTGGGAAATTCGGTATGCTGAATTGAATTCGATATACCAAAATTCTGACAGATTAAGCCATGATCCCTAGTTTCGGTAGACCGAAATCATTCGGATTTCGGTCGACCGAAACAGGAAGTTTCAGTATACTGAGGATGTATTGATATACCGAATCAAGCGAAGTTTGGTATACCGAAGATGTTCGGTGTACCGAACCAGGGATTTTCGGTATACCGAACCTGAAATTTGGTCTGTCGATTTTTCCCTAGCCCTGACATATGTAAATGTGAATATAAAATGAAGGATAAATGGTTTATAAGGTATGTAAAGTATGTGTTAGTGATGTTTTTCCCATGTAAATGACATGGAGGAATATAGAACCCAAATGAGTGGATTTTGGCATGGTTTAGGGTTTTAACCCTATAAATGAATAAAATGGTTGATTGTGTGTGGTTTTTGGGCATGAGACCCAATTGTGATTTCAAACACATAGTTTTTCATGAATTGAGTTGGGACCCCAGTGGAGGATCAGGTGTTGCATGGAAACAGATTCCTGCAACAAAAAAGAATGAAAATGAAAATGGTTTTGAAAAGGAAAGCTTAAAGAGTTTTGAAAATGAAACACTAATAATGTGTTAAGGAACCACGGAGGTTGGTGTCGACAACGTGGTGGGAGTATAAGGCTCCAATGAAACCAGTTGCCAGATATGACTGTGGTTGCCGAGCTTGAGACGATGTAGGCTGAACTTGGGTCGTTGAACCTAGTTGTTAGAGTCATCGAGCTCGTGACGGCTGAGCCTAGGTTGTCGAACCTAGTTGTTCGGGTCACCGACGGTGTAGATTAAGCCTGGGTCATTGAACCTAGTTGTTCGGGTCACCAATGGGACGTCAGACAAAGATGTATCGCCATGCATATATGAAAGAGATTAAGGCCGATTGGCCAAGGAGGTGGTATCCCATACGAGGAATTTCACCCCAGTAGTGCAGAAAGGTAGGGGAAATGATGTCATCGCCTACTGCTTGTGTGCCTGGTTACTCCTGATCAAGTTAACATCAGTAAAGAAAAGTGGAAATGAATAAGAAAAGAATGTGATTTTGAGAAATAGAAAGAAATGTGGTTTTGGCTAGGATTGGACTTATGAATGGTCCTAAAATCCTAGAATAAAATAATGACTTTGTTTTAACCAGTTACCAGCTAGTATTTATAATTTTGGTTTTGAGCTCGAGAGGCATTAGGTCTTTGGCTTGATCTGGTTGGAAATGCAGTTTCTCAAGATATAAGTTTGAAAGTGGTTTTGGTCTTGGGAAGAAATCCCAAGCAATAAGAAGAAAGATGAGTTTTGGAAAGGAACATGGTTTCAGAAATGATTTCCAAAAATTTTAAAAGAAAAAGGAAAAAATAATTTTTGAAAAGAGTATAACCCTGGGAACAGATTCCCAAGTGATTTCAAAAGAAAACGAATGATGTCTTAAAATGGATTTTCAAAAAGGAAATCAAGTTTTATAAACTAAAAGCTGTATTTTTAGTAATTTTGCCGGATTTTGTTGTTTTTGTGTTTTAGGCGCGTACTAGGTGACTTAGATGTCACTCACGCGTGCTTGTTTGGTTTTCAGGTGTAAATTGTATGCAGTCGAGTTCCTGTGCAGGAGTCGGAGCTTCTAGCCGCACATTGTTTCCTAGAGGTGAGCCTTAGTTACAGTTATTTAACTTTACTATAATTAGTATAATTTTACTTATGATACTATCATTTAGGTAACGTGTCGGATTCGGGGCGTTACATAACCTAGGCGTCTGGACACCAAAGGGCTGTTGGAAGAACACATCTCTGTGTAATGAGAAAAAAAAGATAAAGTGAGGCCTGTTGGTCAGGATGGTGGTATGCCTGCACGGGGACTTTCACTGTGGTAGTACAGGAGGTGGGGTTGGTGCCTCGCTGATTGTTTGTGGCTAGGTCACCTTTGGCCAAGGTCGCACTATGAGTATCCAAATTTCAGATGTGTGTTTGGTTTTGAACTAGAATCAAGCTAGGTTTTGACTTGAGGTTTTAGCCAGATTCTAGCTAAGACGAGACTTGTGTTTTAGGGCTAGTTCCAACCAAGATATGATTATGGTTTGTGCTTTGTGTGCTGTTTTTGTGTGTTTTGGGCTAGAATTTGTAGGAGGATGTAAGAGATCTCTTTATGTTTGCTGTTGATCTGACGTGGAAGTCCGAGATCTGATTTGAAGTTGAGATCATGGATTCACCAGCTCACCGAATCAACGACTGGATGTTGTTCAATGGTTTCCTCGTGCAACGTAGCTCCTTTTTTCACTTCAAAATAAACAAATCTGGATTAGACCGAGGTGAAGTAAACAAAAAACAGAAAGAACATGGAAAAACATGACTAGATGACCCGAATACTAACAAGGGATTATCCCCACATGCATATGCTATGGGTCTAATATGAGATGTGATAATAAAATGAAATAGAACGATTGAATGATACTCCCTTCACCGTTGTGTATGCAACATAGAGTGGAGGAACTGAAGGCACAAACATAATGTCGGGATGGAAGAGAAGGTTAGGAACTCCTTGCGAATATCCGATAGAGCTTTGCTAGGGCCGCAGGGCTTGCTTTCTCTAAACAGAACTCTCTTAGAATCAGAAGGCCTCCTCTAACCTAGGGGTCTATTTATAAATGCCACAACGTGAGGAATCTCGTCAAAATGGATTTTGGAAGCTTCTAGAAGTAAGAAATTCGAAAATGAGATATTTTGATCTCGTCACCCATGTAGCAGGCGACAAATTCAGATGTGTCGCCACATGGACGGGAAACAGCCTGAGATATTCTATTTTCTAGTACAAGAAAATAGCCAAAAATATCTTCTTGGGTTTAGTTGCTGCCTATATCAGCGTTAAGTTCTAAATATCTTCTCGTTTAAAAATAAAATCCAAAATCAATTCAACAAATATCTAGCAACTGTAAATGACTCATCCTGATTTTTTCAAACTCTCTTGAAATAGCTAGAATATTTTAGAAGATATTTAAATCTAAAATAAAATTTTAAATCCAAATTCAAAGTTAAAATTGAATTTAAAAGATAAAATCCCCAATAATTACGAGAATCAAATATATCTATAGAAAATTTCAGCCTCATAATTAAATAAATATTTGAAAATTAAGCACATGTTAAAATTAGCCTTTTAAATTATAGCTAATTCTAGCATTGAAAAAGTGATAATTAATATCATATCTTAGTTTAGACCATGATAAGAATATATGATATTAATCCTAACGTCATTCATTTTTCTAGAAGTTTCTGGGATTTTCTGGCATTAATAAAGATTTATATGATATTCCATAAATAAATAAATACTTACAAAATCCTAGAAATTATATTAATCATGGGAAAATTCATGATAATATTTATAAATATCCCATGTAATATATTAAAGTCTAGGATGACATGTTGTTACGAGAGAAGGACCTAGGGTGTCAGGTGCTTGCCGAGATGATGCTAAATACTAGTCGCCTATATGAAAGGTGACGAGTTGTGTCGCCTACTAACATGGCGTCTAGATTAATCGCCGCTCTCGAAGGCATCATTAGGTATTTTGCATTTTACCCCCTATATATTAGGTTAAATTCAGAGAAGTTCTTTAAAAGTCTGAAAAATACTAAAAAATCTCATGAAAACATAAAAAACATCTTCTTTAAGCTCAGGATACTCAAATCTGCCACCAACTTGAGTAAGATGAGAGTATTAGCTCTGCCACAGCTAGCGACTCACACCAAAATGTTCAAGGGACTCAAGCTTGCCACTAGCTTGAGTGGGTCAGCTCTGCCACAGCTAACAACCTTGAACCAAGTAAAATCAAGAATGTTTTTAATGAAAACATGAAATATCTGGAAGATAGAGTAGAAGATCTTCAATCCTGTGATCTACAACACCTCAAATGTTCCTATCCTAGATGACTCTAGGTAATAAGAAAATGGGATATCTACAAATGTCCCTCTTTGGAGGTGATCTTGGAACAATATTAGCTCCAAGGTAAGAACGATATCTCTATTGAGCATTTCCTAGAAAGGGGAGCTCACTTTCAAACAGTCCACCATAGTTGGACCACTAGAGGAAGAATAAAGGAGGGAACAGACTCGGTTTCAAGAGTGAGTTATACAGTCAAGTGGTTCATTTAACATTACCGTCATATTGAAGGCTCAGTCATGGAGGGATCTAGCCGATTTCGGAGCTATGTGTCATAGTCGGATGTCGAGATCATGTCAACTATGTAGAGGTGTCACTTCAACGGGGTAGAAACTAAGGATGGTCGGGGGGCATAACCATGGCCGACCAAGAGTGAAAAGGGGATGGTCATGGGGCAAGTACCCTAGCACTGATTGAAAATAAAAAGGGATTGTGGCTTCTCGTTTGAGAGCTTACTCGAATTGGAATGGCAAAAGGATAGGTGGGTCTTACTTGGCTCTAAGAGGATCACAGTTCTAAGGACTTTTAACTCTCTTGAAAAACATTGCTTCGTTAGCGCCTCCACTTTCAATGCATGATTCCTAAATGTATGGGTGCATGATTCAAGAAAATAGTAATGCAGATGCAAGGTCAACATACAATATGCAATGAATGGTTTGTATGATAGGTTAGGCCAGTGAGGTACGCGTGGTCCCTAGCCGTAACATATGCAAGATGCATGAATGCAATTTGTTGTGGTCAAGTGTTTTCCGTCCTCAAGTGTGACCAGTACTCTCGAAAAAGGACCGTTGTCCCACAACTCAACTTGGCAAGTAGGACTCTATAAAAGAAAAACCAGGTGAGGGAGTAAGCTCTTCCTTTGCCAAACCAGGGTTGTGCCTCTTGGTCAAGGCTGTGTCTATGTACATGATCGGGACTCTAAAGGCGGAAGCCTGTTGCTTGATGTGATGCCTGGTTGGGTCTTTGACGCACACGGCGGGACTTGATGTAGCCTCGCAGTAGGACGGATGTGATGCACACGGTGGGACTTGATGTAACCTCACGGTGGAACTTTGCTGTGACGCATATGGTAGGACTTGATGTAGCCTCACGGTGGAATAAATGCGCCTGTGCGACAAGGTAGTTGGGGTTGGTGCTTCTGGTTGCCGTAGTATGTGGCGCTACAGTTGTAGTTGCCTATCGTAGAGGTGCCAATTCATGTCACTGCTACATTAGGCACCATGACTAGTCGTCTTTGACTGGAGCGACTAATAGAGTCTCTCCCATTCAAACTCAAACTTGGGCTTCTCTAACAAGAGCTTATAAATAGAGGCCCTGGGGACCATCCAGACATCATCTCTCCCTGTTTCGAGATTTTCTCCTCCTTTTTGCTTTAGCCATGAAGCTTCCATCATTCTCCTCCTTCACTTTTGCTGTGGAGAGGGTAATCAACGTACCCAACTACCTGATGAGGGCTGCTCGTGAGGATAAGGTACGTTTATTGATACAAGAATTGTTGTTTTTCTTATTCCTCTTGTTGTTCACATTTCCCTATTTCATGTGCCTTTCTGTAATTAACTGCTTGTACTGTAGGGCATATATAGTTAACCTCACAAAATGCCCAAATTTCCATAACTCCTTTCGTTATAGCCTCCCATGGGTGCCACATTTTCTTGTGTGGAGGATAATAAACACCTCTTCGCATGTAGTGGTTTTGAAAATTTGTTGACCCTTGTACGTACTCCTTTGCATCAACCACTTCTACATGCAATAATGGCTTTCTGGAATAGCTCCTCCAACACCTTTAATTTTTCTCAAAAGGAGACCCTAATTACTTGTGAGGAAGCTACCTCCCTCCTTAGCCTTGCAGTAGAATCCACGTTGGTGTTGGATGATCATTTTGCTATATCTGTTGAGACTGCAGATGTCAGGAAAATAGGTTGGTTCCTGGGTGAGGGCCAAGAGGCTAGTAAAACTTTGATGCATGAGGGAAGGCTTCATCTTCGAGGCTTATGAGAGGTTATTTGCACTCATGATTTATCCCCAAAGGAGTTACAGCTATGTCTCTTCATCGCCATCTGAGGGCTTGCACTGTTTGCAGATGATTACTTCACCTTGGACCCCCACCATGTCGACCTCCTCATGCTGATGATGGTTTGTCTGGACTTATATTTATCTCCTGCCGTCTTAGTGTATACGATGGAGGGACTATCCAAAGCATCATGCTCAAGGAAGTTCTTCGGTTCTCTTTTTCTTCTACCACGGTGGTTTATGTCCCATTGTTGTTACTATGTTGATTTTGATAAGTTAACTTTTGTGATTGTGTCCTTCGCCTGGGCCAGCTATCATTGGAGGACTTTGACTACGTGTTGCGGCTGTCAGAAGCCTTCAAAGTGCGAGTGATGACCACAATTTATCATCACCAGGAGCTCGTATTTGTGGGGGCCCGGTCCTTCGTGTTGTATTTGATCCATTGTTGTTCGTGGCTGCTGAACTAGGGGATTTCTATTCCCACGGACTCGGTGTTGACTTCTCAAATCCACGCTCGCAGAGATGATGGTGATCATGACGAAGGTGTGGTCATGGAGTACACAACCTACTGGGCTTATGTGGGTTGTCGGATCTCCTTAAAGGGTGCTCGACTCTTGACCGCTACTTAGGAGTTGCAAGAGTCTTAGTATGCGACATGGTACACTTGGCTTCTTCCTTTCCCACAACAGTGTATCAAGGAGAGGGAGGAGTTCAATCGGATGCTTGGCATTTAAAGCAAATTGTATTAACATCCATTGTATTTTTTTTCTTTTCAACTTGAGGGGATGCCGTTGTGGATACGGATTATACTTTTTCTGCACACTAAATAATATTCATTAGTAGCAAAAGGGCATTCCTTTCTTAGCTTTGATCCTTGACTATGTTATTGTGTATGTGGCATGTTTGTATAAACTTAGTCCGTTAGGACATTAGATATGAGGTGGAGGGAGTTAGCCTTGGCCTTAGCTGAGAGATGGAAAATCGAAACTCAGTGGACGTCGATTATGAGTCATTCATGAATGCTCTAAAGATTATTGCAGGGCATTGTCTTTGAGGAGAGAACGTACCCAAGCTGTGGGGGCATGCTTGGGTAGGACGTAAACTTCGAATCTTGGTGGGTCGATTACTACATCATCGGCTAGACCAACTCTAGTTTCCCTAGTTACTAGGCTTTCACTTGTAGGCAGGGGTGGATTCTTTATTTTTGGTTTTTTTTGTTTTCTAATTTTTTTGGGCTTTTCTGATTTTTTTTTTTTTTGGGTTTTTGGTTTTTTTTTTTGGGTTTTTCTTATTTTTTTTGGGTTTTTGGATTTTTTTTGTTTTTTTTT
>JAMKQA010039786.1:0-26768 GCA_024699735.1 Posidonia australis | reverse complement strand
CCCCCCCCCCCCCGATGAAAGGAAACCAAGGGAATCCAATAAATGTGTTCAAAATCATGGTGTTTGTGTATATTTTTTGTTGAAAAGTAAATTCCTTTGATTTCCAACACAAGTTTAAAATATCTTTTGTTATGAGAGAAAACTAAGATGATCTCTATTGATTAGTGATGATTACATATATATAGGTATAACACACCTCATGAATATACAGATATCCAATAACCCGTTTAACCATAAAATACATTTCCAGTTATTCTAACACTCCCCCTCAAGCTGGAGCATACATATCAACCATGCCCAGCTTGTCACATAAAGACTCAAACACATCCACTGCAAGACATTTAGTGAATATATCTGCTAGTTGCTCTGAAGAGTGCGTATATGGAGTAGATATAACTCCATTCATAACCAGATCTCTCACAAAGTGGCAGTCAATCTCGATGTGTTTTGTCCTTTCATGAAATGTGGGATTGTTTGCAATAAAGATCGCAACTTGATTATCACACCTCATAAAATATAGACACCTCAACATCACACCCAAGTTGCTCAAGCAGTGACTTCACTCACATCATCTCACACACAGTTTGAGTCATAGATTTGTACTCCGCCTCTGCACTAGACCTGGACATCATATTTTGTTTCTTGCTTCGCCAAGTGACCAAATTGTCTCCCACATAAGTACAAAAATCAGACGTGGATTTTCTGTCACTTCTATCACCTGCATACCCTGAATCTGAGTAGGCCTCAATTCTGGTGTGATTATTTTTCCTGTATATCAGACCATTTCCTAGCGCCCCTTTCACATAATATAAGACCCAAAAAGCACCTGTTCTGTGTACCCTCCTAGGCTCATGCATAAATTGGCTCAAAAAATTGACTGCATAAGAAATATCAGGTCGCGTCATCGTCAAGTAAATGAATTTGCCAATCAGCCTTCGGTATTGACCAGGATTCTCTAGTAGCTCTGAGCTGCTATCCCAAAAAGGTGGTGACTGCTCGATAGGAGTGTTTTTTGGTTTACATCCCAGAAGGTCTGTCTCCTCTAAGAGGTCTAATACATACTTCTTCTGTGATAGAGCCATTCTACCATGTCCATATGTAAATTCGATCTCCAGAAAATAGTGAGGTTTTCCCATATTTTTGGTCACAAAGTGTCTATGAAGATGGGTCTTTACCTCTGTAATTTCTTGTGTATCACTCTCAGTTACTAGAATGTTATCCACATATACAGCCAGTATGACACATCCACGACCTGTGCGCCTATAAAACACTGAGTGGTCCACTACACACCCCTGAAAACCACTATCAAGTACCACCTGGTTAAACTTCTCGAACCACGTCTTGGGACTTTGCTTTAACCTATAGATAGCCTTCCGTAATCTGCACACACAATTCTCCCCTTGAGCAACATACCCCGGAGGTTACTTCATCAAGACTGTCTCAGTCAGATCTCCACAAAGGAAGACATTCTTGACATCAAACTGGCACATATCCTAGAAATTATTCATTGCAAGAGACAACAACATCCGAATAGAATTGAGGCGAGCAATCGGTGAAAAAGTCTCTTCGTAATCAATGCCATATGTCTGAGTAAAACCTCGAGCAACTAGTCTAGCATTGTATCTGTCAATGCTGCCATCTGCTTTGTATTTGATAGTATAGACCCACTTGCAGGTGACCATTGTAGCCCCAGCAGTGCGGGCTACTAACTCCCATGTGCCACGACTAGTAAGTGCCACAATCTCTTCATCCATAGCAGCCTTTCAATGTGGAAGAGAAAGTGCCTCATCGTAATTCTTGGGAATGATCTGAGAATGGAGGGACAAAGCAAAGCTACGGAAACGAGGGTGTAGAGCACCATAAGATACAAAATGAGAAATAGGATGAACCGTACATGAACGAGTACCTTTCCGAAGGACTATAGGCATGTCTGAGGAACTGGTGGGTGGATTTGCATTTGCAGAGGAGGATGGTCCGTCGTGAGGAGGTCCTGGAGGATGTTGCCGTCGACGATACACCTGCAAGGATGAAGAAGCTGGTGGTGGAACAGGCGGTGTAGACTGAGGATCAGCATGTTGCAACTCGACAACCGAGGGAACAGAGACAGACACACTGGACGGTGGAAGAATACTGTAATATGGCTCAGACTCAAAGAAAGTAACATCTGTAGAAACATAATATCGACGAGTGGGACGATGAAAACACCGATAACCTCTTTGAGTTTGCGAATAACCTACAAAAACACACTTTATTGCACGTGGAGACAGTTTGTCTAACTCAGGGGAAAGGTCCTGAACAAAGGCCACACACCCAAACACCCTAGGTGTCAGACTAAATAGGGTGGATCCTGGTTACAGACAATGAAGTGGAACCTCCCCACCAAGTGGGGTAGCAGGCATCCTGTTGATAAGATAGATGGCTGTAAGCACAGCATCAGCCTAAAGATGTTTTGGAACCTGCATATGCACCATAAGTGTACTAGTGACATCTAGAATGTGCCTATGCTTACGTTTTGCAACCCTATTTTGCTGTGAGGTATGATGACAGGATGTCTGATGGATGATACTCAGTGAAGCACACATAGAAGTGATGTTAGAATGCATGAACTCAAGTGCATTGTCAGTTCTCAAAAACTTAGGAGTCATATGGAAATAATTCTTTATTTCATTAAGAAAATTTCTGAGTACATCATGAATATGACTTCGATCTTTTAACAAATATACCCAGGACACTCGAGAAAAACATCATCAAAAACAACGTAGTACCTATGATCCGACACAGACTGGACTTTAGATGGACCCCACACATCACAATGAACCAACTCGAATGCTGTGCTACTAGATGCAAGACGCAACTGTTTAAACGAAGCATGATGGTGCTTACCTAACTGACACGATGCACAATCAAAACGAGACACGGACTGCCACGGTAAGGCCTGCTGGAGTTTCTGATGAGATGGATGTCCCAGTCTATTGTGCCACAAGGAAGAGGACTTAACGGTAGATGCTGTAGAAGCCAAGCCTTGAGGAATCTCATCACGAACTAGCAGGTACACTCCATTTCCTCGATCACGGCCCAAACCAATCCTCCTCCCCGTCTACAAATTCTGAAAGGTACAATAAAAAGGGAAAAAGGTCACACAACATTTTAGCTGTTTTGTAATAGCACTAATGGGCAATAAATTTACAGGAAAATCAGGGACAAAAATGACATTCTGAAGTGGTAACTGTGAAGAGGCATGGACCAACCCCTTACCAGGAACTTGGCAAGTTCGGCCATCAGCAATCGCGACAGTCCGAATATCAGATAACTGAGGTAATTGTGTAAACAAACTACGAGTACCTGACATGTGGGAGGAGGCACCAGAATCAATGATCCAAGAAGAGTCTCTAGAGGCAAATAGGACACTAGTATCTAAAGTGATGGCATGTGTGGCAGTGGCAGTGGAGTCAGTGACCTTTAGCTACTGAAGTCGCTCGTAATCAGCCTGTGATACAGTAAATGTCGGTGGCTCAGTAGTAGCAACAGATACGGGGGCCTCTGTAGTAACATTAGCCGTCTGAGGACAACCAATAATATCCCAGCATCGCTTAACTCGGTGACCCAACCGTCCATAGTGTGTACAACGTGGCCGTCCTCCAGTATCGCCACGACCTCGTCCTCCTCGCGCACCACCACGTCCACGTTCACGGGTGGCCGCCATGGCAGAAGGTTCTGACACTGTATGAGAAGTTGCAGTAGACACCCGCATAACCTTGCTGAACGTGGTATGAAGATCGGGTAGTATATCAGCAGCCAGTACCTGTCCCTGAATTTGTGAACTGAGATCTAGATTCAGGACAGAGAGAAACACAGCAACCGCTAATTCTTCACGGTATTGACGCAAGCGGGTGATATCAACTATCAGAGGCTGATGAACATCCAACTCCTCCAGTAAGGCTCGAAGAACAGTGAAGAGATCCTGGACAGATCTGTCTCCCTGTCGTAGAGTGAAAAGCTGCTCATAAATCTCACAGACTTTGGAAATATTCTTTTCATGCCCATAGGTGAGTCGAAGGGTATCCTAAATCTTCTTTGCTGGTCGCAATGATATGACACCGAGTGCAACAGAAGGCTCCATGCTGTTAGCCATCCAAGTAATAATCGCCGCATCATCATCCAACCAATCTTCATAAATCTCAGATTTGATGTCCGGAGGAGGATCTGTAAGGTGCTTAAATTTTCTATGTGTCAAAACAAATGTTTCAAAACTCTGGGACCACAGATGATAGTTAGGACTAAAGAGTTTCTCAGAGGTACCACTTATGTTTTTAACAAACGAATCACGAGGTGGCATCATCATTGATTTTCAGTAGCGAATCACAAATAGATGGTCTGAAAACTACGAAAAAATTAGACCAACTGTTCACCACGGTGTGTGGATGTGACGTATTCACACACAACACCAACTGGAGAAGGACCTAAAACATGGCCAGGAAGGATTGGACTGCCCTAACAAGTGGACGGGAGAGGCAACCAGGCATCATCGGTGACGTCGTACAGCTGACGACGACGGTGGAACGACTTGTTGGACGGTTGGCAATGGACTGCAGGCCACGTACGGGCCTGCCGGCGGCGGAAGGTGCCTTGGGGCATGCAGGCGGGAAGTCTGGGGGAAGCGAGAAGGAGGTAGGCCACGTCCGACGCAGGACAGGTGGCCGACGACGGTGGAGGCGGCAGCCGACGGCGAGTACGGCAGTGGCAGACGGTTAGGGTTTTTTTTTGTGGTTTCTTCCTGTGCCCTGGTACCATGTTATGAGAGAAAACCAAGATGATCTCTATTGATTAGTGAGGATTACATATATATAGGTATTAGACACCCCATAGATATACAGATATCCAATAACCCGTTTAACCATAAAATACATTCCCAACTATTCTAACATCTTCTTCTCTTTCTCACTCATAAATGTGGAATTTAAAGGGAAAAATATTTTCTCCTACTTAAAATCTAATGATTTAATTTTCCATTCTTTTCTTTTTGACTCTATGTATTCCTTTCTTTTGGTTTCCTTACACAAATAAGCCCTAAGTCTCTTTGGTGATCCATTCATGGCATTTTCTGGGTATATTTCCTGTTGCACATGTTTTTCCATGTGTTCACCTACCTCACGATGTTAGAGGGTTCCAAGTTAAAATGAGGTGGGGGTGGGGTGTTAAATATAATATATTGTGCACTCATTATCATTTATTGGTTTTAATATAGTGGTTAACACGAGGGATCATCACTTATGCACTATTTTAATGGGTAAAATTTTGAGTTGTGGTTGTCCTTTGGGCTGGCACATAACCAGGATTTATGCAATATCAGTTCATGTGATATATTTTTGGTATGAGTCCTGTTTTTGTTCTTGAATGATACAAAAGGAAACGTCTACTTATGTAAGTTCCTTCAATTGGCTTCCCATGGAAGTCCAGGAATAGGATTTGTTGACTTGTTTTTTTATTCCCATAAAAAAACAAAAAACAAATTCCTTGTATGATATGGGCTCCATGTAAATTTTTTGCATCCATTGAAGATTAGCTTTGTCTAAAAAAATGACAATGCCTTTTAGTATCAATTCTACAAAATTTCTGGGTAATACATTTGCTGAATTAATACATTAACTTACTATGTAGTCCAAGAATGAAGGTTTCTGAGTTTTCTTTCTTATTTTTAATAAAATTCCAACTCTTTGTTTGTTATGGTACCCATTGTCGTTTATAGCTAGGATTTTGTTATATTTTCAGTCTAAATTGTAAAATCAGTAAATTGTTGTTGTGAGATTTTTAATGGCTTATTAACGTTTGTTTTCACAAGCAGTATTCTGCTTTCTCCTGGTTCAAAAAAGTTAGAACCTTTTGCTGATCAGAAAGAAAGCATTGTCCTCACTCCGAAAAATGTTCAGGTACTTGGCATTTATTAGCATTTGATACAATCTTTTTAGGGACTATTTGTTCATGAATGATTTTTCTTCAAGTCTCCTTCATCTATTTTGTACCATGTGCAATTTATAGGCACTGAGGACACTATTCAACGTAGCCCATCGATTGCATAATGTCTTGGGACCATCCTGGGTACTGGTAAGCAGACGTTTGCAGAGTGTACCTAGTTGAGAAAATTTGTTCTCTAATTCTCTTTGAACATTTGTAGGTTTTGGAGACCCTAGCAGCTCTAGATCGAACTATCCATTCTCCACATGCTTCCACACAGGTTCATGATGACCACTAATATATTTTTCATGAAGTGTTTGATGAAGTTTTGATGATAGGTTTTTATCTTAGACCAGTAGTAGGCTTCTTTCTGAGGATAGAAGGTTTTACCATTCCATCATCTCTCTTATCTTCTAAATTGATTCTTAATCTAGGAAAAATCTTGTATATGCAATGAAGAACCTCTGAACCTGCTGCCTCGGTCAATGAATATGCTCATTTTTGCAGTTGCCTATCCTATAGAACTTTCGGATTTCTTATTTTTGCTTGCTTTGGAATTGTGCTTCATGTTTCACAATTCATGCCAGAGACATTTTCAAGATTAAGTGATCTTACTTTATTTGCTCCTTATTTGTTAGGATCATTATGAGAATATGACATTTTTGGGGGTTGCTCTATTGGTGTCAGTCTACCGTCTGGCTGGATTGCCATTAACTAATGCTGAGTCCCTTTTGGTTTCAAACTGTTTTCTGGGATTTTGGCATGAATTTTCAGCGGATTGATTCCATACTGATACTGATAGTCGATGGTAATTGGATAGTGTTGATTCTGCAGCGATGGTAAATGAGGGACACTAGTATTTTAAGGCTCCAAGTTTGTGAATAGCATTTGTTGCTATTAAATGTTTTTTGCTTCTTGTTGTATCAAATCTCATTATATTTTTCTAGACTTCTAGTATGCATATGAGTATGATGGCTTTCCTTAAAATTAATGGTAAATTATAATTTATTTTCCTCAACCATTCACGTGTTTTAACTTGAGATCTTAAACTTTTTTTCATTACAACTTGTACCATTTAACTACCTATGTTAAACAACATAATTTCTTCCATTAGGTTTGAAAGGTTATAGTATTTTTTTTTTTGGACATATTTATTCTTTTTCCCATCTTCTTCCATTTATATCCTTAATTATTTGAGTTTTTCAAGTTAGTATTTTAAATTTTGTTTGTTACAACTTGTTCTTCTTAATTATCTCTGTCAACCAAGAAGACCCTTCCATAAGGTTTAAAGAGTTATGTGACATTTACAATATTTTTTTCAGACAAATTTATCCTTTTTTCTCATTTTCGTCTTCTCCATCTTCTTTTATTTTTTTTACATTATAAACTCTACATCCAACTTCACCATTAAAATTTTCTTCTTTCACATTTTCTTGCAAACCTTTTTTACTTGATAAACTATTAATTTTGAGTTTCGTCAACATCACTGGAAGATCTTGAGTTTCTTTCCTATCTCTAGCAAGCATATCTTAATCGAATGTTTCAACTCATTTAAATTGAGACAGGGATTATTTGTAAATGTAGGTAAAATAGTTAGATGAAACAAAAATTTATTGATGTTCATCTAAAAAGGTGATTTATTGTAATTTATCATAATTAAAGGAACATATTGTAATAAAAAAAGTTTAAGGTATCAAGTTGCAAAATTTGAATAGTTGAAGAAAGTAAATTGTAATTTAATTTAAGGGGGCTAAGTTCTAATAAAAAAAATTTAGGATACCAAATTACAAAATTCGAATAATTGAAAGGGATAAATTGTAATTTAATCCTAGAATAGTAAATTATAGAAGATAAAATGGCCAAATCATGTAAAAAGTTAACATTGTTTATCCAAAAAAGAAGTTTACTGTAATTTATCATAGTTGAGGGGGACAAGTTATAATGAAAAAAAGTTTAAGGTGCTAAACTAAAAAATACGAATGGTTGAGGGAGAAACTGTAATTTACCTTAAATAAAAATTAGAGTTATGGGTTTGACTTTTTGTTGACTAAAATCCCTTTCAAACAAATTCAAAATGGCATGTATTCTTAGGAAAGAAGATGGAAATTGTAAAGATTGTGCATTAAATTGTAGGGTTTTTTTCATTTGCTTTCTCTTGCACCTCTGATCAACCCTAGGGGATGACGTTCCCACAATAGATATACATGACGAAGGAGGACGCAATGCTTATGGTCTATGTTGACGAAGGTGACATATGATCTAGATTGGTGGGGGTGGTTGGCGACGTGGGGCAATTGCCAGGATCTGGTAGTATCTTCTCCTCCTTACAACACCTTCTCAACTTGAAGGAAAATAGTAAAGGTCAAAAACCTTCCATGGTTTGGTGCTTAGTATTAGTGCGCTTGTTCTAGTTGTAGAGAGTTGTAGGTGGGTCCAGTTGGGTGATGGGTTGGGGTTTTTGTGTAGGTGAATATGTGATGTTTGAGTTGGTAGATGAAGATGGTGGAAGGATGTAGAGGGTGAGGTGGTGTTGGGATTGTGGAGGAGAACGAAGAGAGAATGGAAAAAAAGAGAGAGTAAAAAGTGGTGCAGCAAATGGTTTTGAAAAAAATAATAATGAGTTAGCAATAATATATTTTAAAAATGACTTTTGATACCTGTTAGAGTTAGTAGTATATTGGTGTGTTTATATGTTACTGGTTCATGAGTAAACAAGTTATTGGATATCCATTTGTCTAGGGTATCTAATCTCCTATATATATATGTAACAACACATCCTAACCAATCATTATCTTTCTTGTTTCTTAATTCTGTCTCCACATGGTACCAGAGCACAGGTTATAATCCTAAAACACAAAAACCACCCTTTCCAACTGCCATCCACCACCCACCGCCGCCATCCACCCCTCTGGCAGCTCCATCCGCCGCTTTCAGCCCTGTTCCAGGCCTCTCCACCCTCTGACGACACCAGCAGTAGCTTTTTCAGCCACTGGTGCCCCCAATTCAGGCTGGTAGACCTTCTGTCGGCCTCAGTCAGGCCGTTTTCGGCCACCGACGGTGCCTCCAAGGATCACCAGCGCATGTCCAGCCGTCGGTGATGCCCGTTATCCTCTCCTAACCATCTGAAAGGGCAGTCCAGTCCTTCTGGTATAGCAGTTTGTGAGTTTTGGCCATGTCCTAAGTCATTCTCAAGCCTCTGAGTGTAAATCTGAGCAGTCCGGTTCAGTTCTTGTTTGTTTGAGATCTTGTAGTAGTTTCCTTTGGGTGATTCTTTTTCAAGATGGCTTCTCGAGATACATTTGTCAAGAATATGAGTGGAACTCTTGAAAGTTATCTGGCCCTAATTATATTTTGTGGTCCCAAAGTTTTGAGACTTTTGTATTAGCACATAGAAAGTTGAAACATCTCACACATCTACTTCCTGATGAGAAATCCGATATGTATGATGATTGGTTGACTGATGATGCAGTTGTTATTATGTGGATGGCTATTAGTATGGAACCAACCCTGGCAAGGGGAGTCATATTATTGAGGCCGACTAAGAAAATATGGGATACACTTCGCTTGACATACGACAATAAGAAGAATATTTTTCGTGTCTGTGAGTTATATGAGCAGTTATTCACTCTTCGTTAGGGAGATCAGTCAGTCCAGGAGCACTTTACTTGGCTTCGTACTCTGATGGATGAGATCGAGGTGTATCAGTCCTTGATAATGGATATTACGAGGCTGCGGCAGTACAGGGAGGAGTTGACAGTTGTAGTGTACCTTACTAGTCTGAATCCAAAGATTAGTTCACAAATTTGGAGTCAGGTGTGGTGTTGGGATCTGACACTGTTCCTGACCTACAGACTACATTTGTAAAGGTTTTGCGAGTTTCTACTGCCACATCTACTACAGTTTCAGTCCCGTCTGCTATGGAGGCTATTCAAGGTTGTGGTCGTGGTGGATCTCGAGGAGGAGGACGTGGTCAGAGTGATACAGGTAGTCGTCCACGTTGTGCACATTGCGGACGAATGGGTCATAGGATTGAGAAATGCTGGGATTTGATTGATCGACCACAGACAGCAAATTTTACTAGACTCAGCCACTGCTACAACCACTATAGAAGAGCAGACATTTATAATATCGCAGGAGGACTATGACAGGCTTCAGCAGTTAAAAGTCACTGAGTCCGCTGCCACGACTATCCATGCTAGTTCTTCAGGTACTTGTGCATTACTTGCATCTAGGGATCCTTCGTGGATCATTGACTTAGGTGCCTCCTCTCATATGTCAGGTACATATAGTTTGTTTACTTGGTTGTTTCAGTTGTTTGGGTTTCGGTCAGTGGGAATTGTCGATGGCCGAACATGTTTCGTTTCAGGTGAAGGAGAAGTACAAATCTCTTCACAACTTCCACTTTAAAAAGTTCTTTTTGTTTCTGATTTTCCTGTGAATTTGTTATCCACTAGTATTATTACAAAACAATTAAACTATTGTGTCACATTCTTTCCTTTCTATTATACCTTTCAGGATTTGCAGACGGGGAGGAGGATTGGTTTGGACTGTGAGCGAGGAAATGGAGTGTACCAGCTGGTTCGTAATGAAATAACTCAAGAGTTAGCTTTTGTGACGTCTGGTTCTGAGTCTTCTCACTTGTGGCATTACCGATTGGGTCATCTATCTCATCAGAAGCTTCAACAGACTTCACTTTGGTATTTTGTTCCACAATTTGATTGTCAGTCATGTCAGTTGGGTAAGTACCACCGTGCTTTGTTTAAAAGGTTAGGTCTTGTGTCTAGTACTACTGGATTTGAGTTAGTCCATTGTGATGTTTGAGGTCTGTCTAGAGTCCAGTTGGTGTCAGGTTATAAATATTACATAATTTTTGTGGATAATTTTTCTAGAACATCATGGGTATATTTGTTAAAAAATCGGAGTCGTGTTTGATGTACTCAAAACCTTTCTGGCTGAAATAAAAAATCATTTTTGATGTTTGTCTAAAATTTCTACGTATTGATAATGTACTTGAGTTTATTCAATCAAAAGTTATTTTATTCTGTGTTTCATTGGGTATTATACATCAGACATCATGTCCACATATTTCTCAACAAAATGGGATTGCAGAAAGGAAACATAGGCATATATTAGATGTCACATGGACTCTCATGGTTCATATGAATGTGCCTAAACAGTTGTGGTCTAATGCTGTGCTTACAGCCACCTATCTCATAAATAGGATGTCCTCTATATCTCATGGAGGTGAAGTTCATCTACGTCGTCTAAAACCTCAGTCGAGTCTGTTCAGGTTAACCCCTAAGGTCTTTGGTTGTGTTGTTTTTGTCCAAGACCTATCACCTGGACTGGACAAATTGTTTCCAAGATTCATCAAGTGTGTCTTTATTGGGTACTCTAGGACTCAAAGAGGATATAGGTGTTTTCATCCACCCACTAGGCGATATTTTGTGTCTGCAAATGTTACATTTTTTGAGTCTGAGTCCTACTATAATGACTCTACATCACTCAGTCAGTCTATCTCGTTGCCATTAGTGGTTGAGTTACATGATCAGAATGTTCAAAAAGTAGACATTCAACCACTAGTAGATACTCGTCCTTTACAGGTTTATCATCGTTGTCAGCGTGCTCTAGTACCACCCATTACTGGACCATCCTCTTATGCAAATGTAATTCCGTCCACCAGTGTCTCAAACCTATCTATTGTCCTTCGGAAAGGTACTCGTTCTTGCACAGTCCATTTTATCTCTTATTTTGTCTCTTATAATTCACTTCACTTTCGATTTTGTAGTTTTGCCTTGTCTTTTGCTTCTCAGACTATTCCCAGGACCTATCAGGAGGCACTATCCCTTCCTCAGTCGAAGGCTGCTTTGGATGAAGAACTCGCTGCACTTACTAGTCGTGGTACGTCGGAGTTAGTGACCTGCATTGCTAAAGCCAAAGTAGTCACTTGTAAATAGGTTTATACAATCAAGCATAAGGCATATGGCAATGTGGATAGATACAAGGTACGATTGGTGGCTAGAGGGTTTATACAGACTTATGGAATTGACTACGAGAAGACTTTCTTGTCTGTTGCTCGTCTCAATTCCATTCGAGTTCTTCTTTCATTGGCATTGAATCACTCATGGCAGGTATGCAAATTGGATGTCAAGAACGCCTTCCTATATGATGATCTGACAGAGCCTGTGTTGATGGAGCAACCTCCTAACTATGTTACTTAAGGGAAGGATCGTGTGCGCAGGCTCAAGAAGGCGATATATGGTTTCAAACAGAGCCTCAAAGCATGGTTCAAGAAGTTCAGTCAGGTGGTTCTTACTGGTGGTTTCCAGAGATGTGCAGTGGATCATTCAGTCTTTTATAGGAAGACTGCGACTGGGTGTGTGATCTTTGCAGTCTATGTGGATGATATATTAGTGACAGGTAGTGATGTGCAGGACATTACAGAGATTAAAAAGCATCTTCACACTCATTTTGTGATTAAGGACATGGGGAAGCTCTGTTATTTCCTCGGGATTGAGTTTGCTTATGCACCAGGCAAGATGACATTGTTATAGAGGAAGTACGTCATGGATCTCTTGCAGGAGACAGCTCTCTTGGGATGCAGACCAGAGGACACACCTATTAAGCAGACACCACTATTCTGGGATAGTAGTTTTGAGGTGTTGGAGGATCCTGGAAAGTATAAGAGGTTGATAGGCAAGCTTATTTATTTAACTGTTACTCGACCTGATACTTCGTATACAGTCAGTTTTTTGAGTCAGTTCATGCATGAGTCTAGAAGAGTGCATTGGACAGGAACTTTTCGTGTTCTGTCCTATGTAAAGACTGTTCCAGGGAAAGGACTGGTTTATAGGAAGAATAATCACACCATAATTGAAGTTTATTCGGACTCAGGATATGCAGGTGATAGATGGGACAGGAAATCCACATCGGATTTCTGTTCCTATGTAGGAGGTAATCTACTCACATGTTGCAGCAAGAAACAGAATGTGGTGTCTAGATCCAGTGTTGAGGTAGAGTATCGGTCTATAGCACAGACCGTGTGTGAGATGATATGGGTGAGGTCACTATTGCAACAACTTGGGTTTTGTGTTGATGTTCTTATGCTTATGCGGTGCGACAATCAAGTTGTCATCTTCATCGCAAATAATTTTACTTTTAACTAACGCACAAAGTACATTGAGGTTAATCGCCACTTCGTGAGGGATATGATCATGAAAGGTGTTATTTTTACTCCGTATACACAGTATACGGAGCAGTTGACAGACATATTCACAAAGGAGCTTAGTGTTGGAGTTTTTGAGTTATTATGTGACAAGCTGGGCATGTTTGATATGTATGCTCCAGTTTGAGGGGAAGTGTTAGAGTTAGTAGTATATGGATGTGTTTATATGTTATTGGTTCATGGGTAAACGTATTATTAAATATCTATTTGTCTGGGGTATCTAATCTCCTATATATATATGTAACAACACATCCTAATCAGTCATTATCTTTCTTGTTTCCCAAATTCTGTCTCCACAATGCTAAACTGAAGTTGTTATTTGGAAAATTCTAGCTTCATTTGGAAATGAGGAAACTACCTCATATGGTCATTTGAATAATATCACATATATGTTTTCTTGTAAAGCTTTTGCCATCTTTTGTAAGGAAGCTTCTTGAAAAAAGACATGGCTTATTTTGTTATTCCACCAATGTACTTATTTGTAATTTTGTTTGCATTCATGCCATGTTTGGGAATTTTAATTTCACTTATATGGTAAAATTGTTCAATCATGCATTTGTCATTCTTTTTTCTTAAATAGGTGAAAAGTGTATAGTTATAGCAAGAAGAATGTGCACTGTATCTCCTTTAAAGACTGGATTTGGATGATTGTACAGTTATACATGTCATAGACTTATGTTTTGATGAGAAATTATTTTATGTAACATGCTTTATAAAATGTAGAAATGTAGCTTTTACAAGGATGCAACCATGAGATTTGACAATGTGGTTTTTAAATAAAGATAAATCTAAAATTGAATAGAATTCTCCCAAATTCTTCTTCTCTCTTCTTCCCTCAAAAGGAAAAAATTGCTGCAAAAAAAGAAGAAGAGGGCCATCTCAGCAGAAGGAGAAGGACCTGTTACGGTGGATCCCCTTGGCGTTTTTCTTGTAGTTCCTAAATGTCTTTCTTGGTTCTCGGCAGGAGGTATCAGCTTCTGTTCCTAGGCTGACGAGAGAATTGTCTGGACAGAATAGTGACTTCAATATACTATCTTCATTAAATTGTCAGGTTAGAAGAAACTGGACTGCTTGCATTTATTCTTGTCGCTTCATTTCGAATATATATTTTTGACAATGTTATTATTTCCCCTTTTGTTTATGAAGTTATTTGAGAGCTCAGCCCTGATGCACATATCTGCAGTCAAATCTCTTCTTTCTGCACTGTGTCAGTTATCAAATCAGTGTCATTCTGGAAATGCAAGTGGACAGCAAACAAGCAGCATCTCTTTTTCTGTGGAGAGAATGGCATCAGTACTTGAAAACAATCTTCACAGTGAGCATTCTGATTTCACTTTTTTGTCATTGTCTTTATTCTCTGGACTTTTACTTTTGACATTACGAAATGTACTTATGAAAATGTAATACCAATTGAGAGTTAAAATGGGAGACTTGTCATAGGTGGTTGTGTCAAACCGGAAATCACAGGGTTTGAAGTTGTAAAAAAGGATTTGTGTAAACTAACAAAAGAAGAAAACTTGGATAGAGCTGAATGGAGGAAAATATTTCATGTTGTTGCATCTGTTATGTCTCTACAAAGAATGACTAATTGAAATGGTGACACTACATCAAAGCTCTAGCTAGAACATCTTTTTTGTTCTCGTCAGGATCCTGCTCTGCTATATTAGAGTATGATACACGAACTGGAAACACTATATATTATGACTTCCCTACCCCATTTTTTTTGTCAATGTAGTTTTTTTTAATTGGTTGTTGGCTTTACAAAAGCATGGGCAAAATGAATTGTCATTGTTGTTGTAGGCTAGTCAAGTCAAATCATATGTATGTAACAAGTCTTTAAAAATAATGTCACTATGGTCTATGTACTATAGATAAGATGGATAATTCTAATTCCCATTGGCATTTGGGTAGCCCAGGCTGATGTTGGGATTCCATCCCAGTGGTATTGATGTGGAAGGTTGGTGTTTAGGGAATATTTCGTAGCATTTTTTTTCTATTTTACACTTTACTTTTGACGTCCGTTGGATTTGAACTCATGACGTCCTGCACAACCATTAGGAGACTTTACCACTTAACCAAGTGACTATGGACAAACTAAAATAGCGTCAAATCCATCAGGAGCACATTTTTGGACAGAATTGTAAAGGATGCAGAATCTGAGTTGAGCTTTTAGGGAGTGATAGAACATGTAATGCCTATATGATATTTTTTGTATTGTATTGTTTGTCACATGTTTTCTAGTTTCCTATTTGGTTTATCACCCTGACGATCATGGTAACTATTCTTTTGTCTCTCTTTGAGCTTTGATGAAATCACTTCCATTGAGAAGTAAAAAAAAATGATATTTGAAATTTTGCATGAGGGAGTAATTTATTTCTGTATGGGTTGTATGTGAATAATATGTCTACAACCAAAGATTTAAGGCTGAAAAAACCCCAAATGATCCTAAATGTGCCAGGGCATGGTGTATCTGGAGTCTGGACTACCACTAATAGGTTTCCTTTCAATAATGAAGCAGCATTTGTTGATAGTATGGTAGTAAGGCATAAGCTACTGGGGATCACTGATTTTGGGGAAAATTTTTGTATTCGATTCAGGAGGAGGTTGGAGTGCTCTGCTGTAAATTTTTGCTTTTCACTGTTTTAGAGATCTTATATCTAACTCATTTGCTGCAGTTGGGTTTTTTTTTGAGCAATCAAAGAGAGAATTTTATTAATACAACATAAAAGAAAACAACAAACAAAACAAAGAGGCTTATCAAGATGATAAGGTGCAAAGGACAAAATGCAAAAAGAAGGAAACAAACACAAAGGAAAGAGAAAACAAGGGACACCACATCTCCCTTCTACATCCTAGACAGCACATCTAGCCATGCCACAATTGTAGTATCATTGTCAACCCCATTGCTTGATACAGTGGACCACTCAATCAGAGTCACACAGATCTTTTCTTTCCATTCATGTTGTGCAGTCTCTCTACCTGAAAAGTACTGCGGTTTCTCTCTTGCCGTTGACACCACCAAATGTCATGAGGAAGCAACTTGCATACTGTCCACTTCCTATCACTCAAGCCCCCTTTCTTAACTCACAAACTCCAAAATCATTTCATCTCAATTTGGGTAGAAGTATCCAACCTCATCAGGTTAACCCACCAATCTCGAATTGATGGACAACTGAAAAAGTGGTGCCACCAGTCCTCACAACTCTAGCAAAAAGAACATCTACTCGCGCATTGGAAGCTCCTCCTTTTCAAGGCCAGCTTCGCTGAAATGGCCCCATGCAAAAGTTGCCAAGCAAAGAATTGTTACTTCGTTGGGACGAAGCTATATCCCACACAAGCTTGAAGTGTGCCATCCAAACCCTTTTACTTGCAATAACATGGAACAAAGACTTGATTGAAAATATGGCATTCTTACCCCATTGTCACTTGATTGAGTGTAAAGTGGAGGAGATAAGTGAGGAACCATGGGAATTTAAAATAGACATAAGCGCAACAAAAAGTTCAACGATTCTACTTTATGGAGATCTCTTCTAAATCGAACATCCCAAACTATCCTTGCCTCGAAACGCTTAAAGCAATGAAGGATTCTCATATAAGGAATAGTTGCAACACGAAAAGGAGATGGAAAGACATTTTTTGTGCAGTTGGGTTTTCGTTGAGAAATCAATCATTACTCCAAAAAAAAAAACTAATGGTGATGATCCAGTCATGAAGCAATTGGACACATGATGTTGATGCCTAACAAATTTTAGGTTGTAGAGAAAAGTGATCTAAATTGCATAAAGTCAAATAATACAAAGCATATATATAGACTAAATAGGATATATGAATCCACAAGATCCATTAAACTATCTAAGCATTAACTAATAAAACAATTAATTTTAACACTCCCTTTCGTGTTGGAGTATATATATCTATCATGTTCAGCTTGCTACATAATAATAAAAATATTGAGACCCTAAGGCCTTGGTGAAAATATCTATAATCCGATTTTCTTGCAAATGATATATGAATATTTCCATTCATTACATGCTTTGTGCGTTCATGAAATATTTGGTTATTTGTTATTTTGATGGTTGCTTGATTATTACAAAACATAACAGGGAACACCAAGATTCTCAAGAAGAATTTTCAACCACATTAGTTTTCCAATAGTATACATCCTGTATTTAGCCTTAACACTAGGTTATAATATCACATTTTGTTTCTTACTCCTCCAAAATACAAGATTACCTCAAATAAAAGTAATATAACCTGTAGTATACGTCATGGGTTCATTATAAGGGACACCAAGATTCTCAAAAAGAATTTTCAACCACATTAGTTTTCCAGTAGTATATGTCCTGTATTTTGCTTCTACACTAGGTCATAATACGACATTTTGTTTTTTATTTCTCCAAGATACAAGATTATCTCAAATAAAAGTACCATAACCAGTAATGGAACGTCAATCCGATCTAGAGCAAACATAGTCATTTAAACAACTATGATTGTGATATATCATTCCTTTGTTAGGAGAATTCTTCACATCAGGAAGAATACAAAGAATATCTTGTTAATGATATATTTTGGGATTCTCCATAAATCGACTGAGCATACTAACAATAAAGGTAATATCTAACTTAGTAATTGTGAGTCAGTTTTCCAATAGGACGTTTGTACATCTTTTTATCACTTAGCAGGGAAATTCTTTGCATTATTGACCATAACATGGATTTATAATCTAGATCAATACTAGTAGTAGCAGATCTGGCACTTTACATTCCTATTTCCTACAGTAAATCCATTACATACTTTCTTTGTGAAAGAATCAGTCTTTGTTTGCTACAAGCTATCTCAATGCCAAAAAAAATATTGCAGTTGTTCAAGATCTTTTGTTACAAAATACTTATTCTGATGTTGCTTCGTCTTTTCTACACCCACAAAATCATTATTAGTCATACGACTATCATCCATATGCACTATTAGAATTACATTACTAAAGCTAATTGATATCATTGCTTAGTAGAGTTTTTCAAACCACACATGGAAACTTTGCTTGAGTCCATAGATAATTTTTTTAGTTTGCATATTTTTAGAGTATGTTGCTCCATAAACATAGTCTTATATAAATTTTCATATAGAAAAGTATTCTAGACATTTAGTTGAACAATTGGTCAAGATTTTGCAACTACAACTGAAACAAGAATTCGAATAGAACTGATATAGGCAACTAGAGAAAAAGTCTCAAAGAAGTCTACACAATGTATATGTGTAAAACCTTTGGCAACAAGATGAGCATTAAACTTGTTAACTATTCTATTTGTTAGTATTTTATTGTAAACACTCATCTATAAGCAACAACATCTACACCTATAGGAAGATCTACTAATTCTTATGTCCCTTTAGAAATAAGAGTAGACATTTTTTCATCAATTGCACAACACCAAGTAGGATTCATATTGATTTTTTCATATGTCCTGGAAATAGACAAAGAACAAAGAGAAATGGCACACTGGCAAATGAAAGAGGAAACATTCTCAAAATATACATGGTTGGAGATAGACATTGTGTACAAGAGTTGATACTTTTTTAGATAGCAATAAAAGAATCTTCAGAACCTCCATCAGATAGTGCATACAAGATTAGTGATTGACGATTACATTTGGACTAAATCTACAAAGGAGGATGAGGAACAACTATGCACTAGGAGTAATGGGTGCACTTGGAACAACTAGTGCATTAGGAGTAATCAGTATAGGAAGATGAATAGTAAAAATATCAAAGTAAGATCACCACCCCTAGAAGAGAAATAAGGTGTATCCTAACATTAGGTAACATTAGTACTCATATATTGTCTACGAATGATAGGATCATAACAATGATAACCTTTTTGAGTGTGAGAATACTATAAAAATATGCACGTTTACTGCATAAAGAGATAGTTTATCCAAGTCCATTCCTAAAACATGCATAAAAAAAGTACAACAAAAAATATGAGGAATAATGTGAAATAAGACAATATTATGAGACAAACAACTAATAGGAATATGGTTATTAATAATAAGAAAAGGCATCTTGTTAATAAGATAACACACAATAAGAATAGTATCATCCTAATAAAGTTTAGAAACATTTGCATGAGACATCAAAGTACGAACAACATCCAAAATGTGACATAATTTTCTCTCAGCTACATCGTTTTGTTAAGAGATATGTGGACACGATGTTTGATATATAATGTCATTGGAAGAACAAATATTTGTAAATTTTAAAGCATTATCATTATGAAAATAACAAATAGAAGAAGAAAATAGATATTTTATTTCATTATAAAAATGTTAAACTATGGAAGGAACTTGAGATCTATCTTTAAGAACATAAATCCAAGTCGTTCTAGAATAATCATCAATAAATATAATGAAATAAAGAAAATCAAATATAAACTAAAACCAACATAGCCCCTAAACATTACAATGGACTAACTTATACAATATGGAATAACGTTTTTCAACTCTAGATAACCTATGATGTTTACTTAATTAACAAGCTTTACACTGAAATGATGACAATGATGAGCTAACAAATACAATCTTCTTAAGTTTTTCAACGGACAGATGATCTAAAGGAAGGTGCCATTGAAGAAGGGACATCTACGACGATAATGCATGAATATTAAAAGATGGGGCATTTAAGTAGTTCGTTGCACCAACTTCATACCCCTTACTAATCCTCTTCGTCGTCTGGAGATCCTGAAAGACAAAATGAGTAGGAAAAAAGCTTACACAACATTTAAGATCTATAGTAATTTTATTGATAGATAATAAATTAACAGGAAAGTTGGAGATAGAAAGAATAAATTTAAACAGGTGGAAGAGTGAATCATACAAAGATAGGGAAACTAGAATCATTTGCAACAATGACGGATGGATGAACAAAAGAAGCTTCAAGCAAGGAAAATAAAGACTTGTTACCTATCATATTTGAGAAGACACACTTGAATCCATAAACCAGGATGAATTGGAGGCTATGTTAGCAGTTGTACCTGAAGTTTGTGCAACAATAGCCAGGATGAATTGGAGGTTATTTTAACAGTTGTACCTGAATCTATTGTCCATGATGAATTGGAGGCTATGTTAGCAGTTGTACCTGAAGTTTGTACAACAATAGCCATAGGAGATGCCATATCATGGTAGTGTCATTTTGGCAAACTCATTTGACTGTGAATATCACATTGCTTCTTGGAGCATTGACATAAGTTGGCAATTTTTCAGGTCATATCATGGTAGTGTCATTTTGGCAAACTCATTTGACCATGAATTTAACATTGCTTCTTGGAGCATTGAGATAAAGTCGGCAATTTGTCTATAATGCCTAGGTGCTAAGGATCAATTTTGATTGAATCCATCAACTAAATTGTTAATACTGACAGTTGTAGTTTTACTTTATTCTAAGTGCATTTGTTGCCATTGGTGGCGTATTGTCCTGATTCTATTTTGTCCTCGTCAATTTAATTTTCCTGCATGAAAAGCTTGTAAGAGGATCAACTTCGATCAAATTTATCAATCTTTGATGATGTTACTAGTGTTATTGGCATGCATTCTTGTGCTATTTACCTTTTTCTAATTGAATCCATCAATACAAGTGTTGGTCATGGTAGGGTAGTAGCTTATTATTCTAGTTCTTATTTCACCTCACTATCTTAGAGTTCTGTATTTTTCATGCTACAAAACAATTGAGCAACAATTATATGTTTTTTTGCAATACCAGGGGCCATGCACATTTGGGATCAAATTACCAACCATCTTCTTGAGGTGATTCTGAGGATGTTATGGTTTTGTTATATAATGGTCGCAGCTTTCTCTTCTGACACATCATATCTGTCATGCAGCTTGCTGATAACCAAAATTTACAGTTCCGAAATATAGCTCTTGAGGCATTGGATAAGTCTATTTCTTCCATATTAGGTTCTGATCAGTCTATGGATCAGCTTAATAATTCCCAAGTGAGAAAACTACTTGTCATTTCTGTTAATATCACATAATTTTCATGGGCTCACATAATTTACATTATTCAGATGGAAACAGTGACTTGGGAAATGAGATCATTTGAATGTGCTGTCCTATATCCGTTAAGGGTCTTGTATATGTCTAGTCAAAATCATGACGTTCGTGCAGGGTCACTAAAAATTCTCTTGCATGTATTGGAGGTATTTATTTTTATATTGAGAAGGGAAAGATTTTTGGACCTGTTACTTGATTTTCATTGATCTCTTATTTTCTTCCTCTGCATTATTTGTTTTTCTAGAGGCATGGGGAGAGATTGTACCATAGTTGGTCTGAGATTCTTGACCTGTTGAGGTTTGTTTTATTTTCCTTGATGTCTGACATAACTCCGTTGCTAGCTTAGCTGAATGATTTTGGATCTTATCTGTGTTTCATCTTTCATGTGAATAAATGTCTTCTATTCTGGTCTTCTTCTAGATCTGTTGCTGATGCGTCAGAAAAGGATCTTATTCCATTGGCTTTCCAGGTAAATTTTGCTTTGTCTATCTACTTACCATGGTTGGCATTGTTCCAAACATTTGTGAAATCAAATAACTACAAATGTCTCATTTCCAACAAAATGTCCAACCTACTAACAATGCAGAAACATTTACCTGCCAAACAACACAAAGGAAAATCAACCACTGAAACTGTGCATGAGAATAGTGCAGATCTTTAAACAAATGGTGATATTTGTTGCTAGGAACAATGTCAGAATCTAAGTCTCATATGCATGTGCACGAAAACTTATAAAAGTTACAATTTTATTGTTTTGTATGTTGTGCAATAAGTGAGCTTTGCATATTATACTACACAATATACCACTAAAGCAGGGAGCTTTGGAGCTGCACAGGTCTTTGTAGTTTTGTGTTTTAGCTTTCTTCTCTCTGTTTTTACCTTTTGCCCTTCCCTTACTTTTGCATCTCTACATTCCTAATCTCTCTCACAAGTTTGATAATAAATTAGTAGTTTCATCTGTCACTTTTGCTAACTTCCTATGAGTGTTTGCAATAGATAGAAGTACTCGTGCATCTCCCATTTCTGCTTGCTCTTTTGCACCTTCCTGTTTGTATGTTTTTGTTTTGATGCTTTCTTTTCGGAATCCTACTGTAGCTTAAATTTATAATGATCTATTCATTTTTGCAGAGTGTTCGTGTTATAATTAGTGATGGGCTTTCAACAATACCTGTACAGTGCCTTGACGTGTAAGATGTACCTGGCATTTCACTTTTTTTATGGCCACTTACCTTTATGTAGGCGTATTAATTTTTAGTCTATATTTAGGGGTTATGTCTTCCCTCACTAATGTGTAGTCCTCTTTTTATATCAATACCATAACAACATTGCATTTCACTATTAAGAACCAAAATACTGTATCTCAAATCTATTATCAATCAACTGATCAATTCTGAGGCCATGCATAAACATCACATAAAAATTGGGTTGTGTCTGAAAGCTAAGCTCTCTATCTATGAATTGGTCAATTCTAGTCCAAGTATCAAAAGGTATAAATGAGAATCAGAAATTGAGCTATCTATGAAAGGTAAGCTCCTCAAGCTTAAATTATCTAAGCACGTGAATACTCCAAATATTCTAACAGCCTGAGGCCTTTTGAGCAGATTATAATAGCCTTCTTAATTCTGATTGTTAGAAATTGGCTCCAAGGGGATTCTGTGTCTACTTACAAAAAAGACTAAAAGATTACGGTTGGAATAGTCTTACATTAAAAAAAGTGAAGATAGAACTTGCGGTTATACATAGATGGATCTCTCTATTCATTGTTAATTGGTTTTGAGTTAGATGTTCATATTTCAACATGATATCATAGTAAAAAAGAAACTCAAACAGACTCAAGTCTACACACATCTACCTATATCCAAAAGTCATTTGTTGGACCTAAAAGAGACCATAAGTGAGGGGGAGTGTTGAAATAATCTCACATTGGAAAAAGTGAGAATAAGACTTGCAGTTATATATAGATAGATCCGTTCACTCATTGTCAATTGGTTTTGAGTTGGATGCTTATATTTCAACAATTACAATTCACATCTTAGATGACTGAACATCAACCTATGTTATTCCTTTTACATCGGAGATTATGGTTATCGGAGAAGACAAATAACTGATAATAAAGATCAATTGAAAATTCTGTCTCCTCATGGATTACTTTCAACCTTATTTGATTTTGGATGTAAATTTTATGCCCAAGGAGATAAATATTCCAACATTAGTTGATTCTATATGATTATGTGAAGAGCTAGATTGAATTAAGGAAGCTTGGCTTATTTCAAAAACTGTTCTATTATTCTTGTTAGATTGAGGGAAAAGGAAGAGATAATTGCATTAGGGTATGTCGTTACATATATATAGGGTTTCTATAAATGAATATCCATATGGATATCCAATAATTTATATAACCAAGACCACTAAACTATATAACATAATATTTCTAACATTCTACTTCAAGCTGGAACATATATATTTATCATGCCTAGCTTAGTACATAAGGAATTAAAAATTCTTACATCCAATCTTTTTGTGAAAATATCAGTTAACTACATTGAGTATATGGTGTTGAAATGATTCTTTACATCATCATGTCTCTAATGTAATGGCAGTTAACTTCTATATGCTTTGTTCGTTTATAAAAGGTGGAATTATTATCAATAAACATAGTTGTTTGATTATCACAATGCATAGGAATTGATGTCTCAACTATGAAATCAAGTTTTAATAGGAGTGATCTGATCCACATAAACTCACAGGCAATTTATGTCATGAACCTATATTCTACCTCTGCATTGGATCAAGATATTACATTTTGCTTCTTGTTACATCAGGTCACAAGATTTCCTCCTATATATGTATAGAAACCTGTTGTAGACTTTCTATCTTCTCTGTCTTCAGCTTATCCTGTATCAGAATATGCTTTTATCTTCAAATGACCACTTTTTTTTGTATATTAACCCGTTTTTAGGTCCACCTTTGACATTTACAAGAACCTATAAAGCTCTATCCTAATGTACTTTCCTAGTTTCATGCATGAATTGACTCAATAGGCTGATTGCATATGAAATGTCTAGCCGTGTTACTGTTAAATATATGAGTTTACCAATCAATTGCCTGTATTCACTAGGATCCTGCAACAACTTAGAAGTAGTGTCCCAGAAGGATGGTGCTTGATCAATGGGAGTACTTTCTAACTTGTATCTCAATAGTCTTGTCTCTTAAAGAAAGTTCAGAATATACTTTCTTTGTGACAGTGCCATCTTCTACTTTTTATAGGCAAACTTAATCTCAAAAAAGTACCGTGACTTATCCATATCTTTAGTGATAAAGTGTATCCTAAGGGACTCATTTATTTGCTCGATGCCTACTGTATCATTACCTGTCATCAATATATCATCAACATAGATTGCCAATAAGACACCCATTTGTAGTCCTCCTAGAGAACACAAAGTGATCAATCGTACATCTTTAGAAACTTCTTGTCATAACCACCTAACTGAATTTTTCAAATCAGGTTCTAGGACTTTGTTTTAATCCATAAATGGTTTTCTTTAACGTACATACTTTATTCTTTTTCTGAGCAATATACCTTAGAGATTGCTCCATATGCACAGAGTTTACCAGATCACCATATAAGATAACGTTCCTTCACATCTAGTTGACACAATTCCCATAAATTATTAATAATAATAGACAATAATACTCTGATGGTGTTGAGACGTGCAACAGGTGAGAAGGTCTCTGCATAGTCAACTCCACATGTCTGAATGAAACCCTAAGCAACCAGTCTAGCTTTATACCTGTCAACTGAGTTATCGACTTTGTACTTCATTGTATATACCCATGTGACATCTGGGTCTGATTATCCATTTTTATTGTAAACCATGTAATTATTTGCAATATTGTATAAATGGTTTATTAATAGATAACCTGATGTTTCTTGGTTGTGTGTGATTGTGGTTGGTTTTCTGTTCATCTATTTGTGATTTGGGACTAATGTGGAGTCCGATTTGAGGATGCACAGTTGTCTCGTTTTACGTGCTGTTCTTTCCTTTTTTCTTTTCTTCCTTTTTCTCCTTCTTTTTCTCTCACGAGCCACGTCCTTCCACCCATTCTTCGTCTTCTTCTTTCTCATCTTCCACCCGTGCCACTAACGACGGAGGTTCGTGCCTCCCCATCTCATCTGACGGGATGGATGATCGGTGTCATGCGAGTGGTGGCGGAAATAAGAGAGGGAGGCAGGAGTGGGCAGAGGGAGAGTGCGGCGAGAAAGGAAAGGAAGCAGAGGCGCGCGAGCTGGGAAGAGGTGGTGCGAGCTACTCGTGGTGTTCCACTGGCAGAGGAGGTTCATCAGAGTTTGTCGAGGCTTGCCGGAGTGTGGTAAGGGCCGCTAGAGGCCTGAGTCAAGTACGCGATCCTTTCCCCTCCTTCCGTTTAGCGTTTTGTTAATAGTAGGTTAATTACATGGAAATCAAGATAATGCATGAGAAATCGTGGAAAAATCATGAAATGAATGGAAATGTGATGTATTGCATGAGAATGTAGAGATCATACGGTTAGGATTCATGTTTGGGGGAAAAAAATGTGATTTCGGGGTTGAAGGCTATAGTAGCCGTTCTTGAGCCCTTTCCCCTTGTGATTTTCGTATGAGTTGTGTGATTGATGAAATCATGTATGGTTTGAGGGATTTTAAAGTAGACTTGAGGGTCTGTACCTCATGATTTTATGGAAATTTATGAGACATGTTTGGGGTGATTTTTCGCTACCTAAACAGGGGTGTGTCTTGTCTGCGAAGAATTCGGTATATCGAAAAAATTCGATATGCCGAAATCCTAGCAGATTAGGCCAGGACCCAGGGTTCGGTAGACCGAAATTTTCCGGTCGACCGAAACATGGGGTTTCGACATACCGAAAAATTTCGGTATACCGAAACAGGAAATTTCGGTATATCGAATTGAAAATTCGGTATGCCGTTTTTGCCCTGAATTTGAAAGATTAAAATGTGAATTTTAATGAATGTTAAGTGGTTGTAATGGTATGGTGGGTTTATATGAATGATGTTTGCCTCGTGTAACAACATGGAGGCATGTGGAACCCCAAACAAATGGATTTGGGTGTTGGCTTGGGTCTTGACCTTATAACGAATGAAAAAGATGATTTTGTATGGTTTTGGGCATAAAACCCAATTTATGGTTTTAAATGTGGTTTTGATGGCTTGAGTTGGAACCCCAGTGGAGGGTCAAGTGTTGCAAGGAAACAGAGTCCTGCAACAAAAAGAATGGAATGGAAAATGATTTTTGAAAGTGGAAAGAGTTTTGAATGGAACACTAATAATATGTTATGAACAAGATTGTGGTTTCCGAGTTTGAGACGGCGTAGGCTGAGCCTGGATCATTGGACCTAGTTGTTCGGGTCATCGCCGATGTAGGCTGAGCCTGGGTAGTTGTACCTAGTTGTTCGGGTCACCGAGCTCGTAGCGGTGTAGGCTGAGCTTGGGCTTTTGAGCCTAGTTGTTCGGGTCACCGACGGTGTAGGCTGAGCCTGGGTCATTAGACCTA
>JAMKQA010039785.1:0-24294 GCA_024699735.1 Posidonia australis | reverse complement strand
TCAGTACTTGAGTATATCAGATTTTCTTAAGTGATTATTTGTCAAATAATCAATAGACATTTGTTATCATCAAAATGTATTAAAGATTTTTCCAACAAAAAGTTGTGCTCAATTAATGCTTACAACGGCAACAGATCTATCGTTGGCGTTCTTCTCCTTATACCGCTTCTTGAACTCCTTTCAACCTCCTTCACTCTCAATCAAACCCAAAAAAACAAAATCTTCCTTACGATAAAATATTGCACAAATCTAACGGGAAAGAGAAAATAATAATAATAAGAAATAGACATGAAGACGAAGAAGGCGCTGGGTGGCCGCTTGGGCTTGTTGCGGTCCCTGGTGATTGCCTTCTCCTTCTTCACCGTCCCCTTGCGTACTGCCTTCTTCTTCATGGAGAGCCTACACCAACACGCCACCATACCAGATCCAAAAATCCCAAATCAAAATCCTATCCCCACTTCAAAACAATAAGAGAAACTAATATGAACATGGAGTTGGCTTTCCTCAAAGAATCAGTCTTCGACTTTCCCCCCTTTCACAGTAGAGAATTACACAGTTAGGGCTTTCTCTCTTTTTTCGAGAGAGAGAGACAGAGAGATGGATTGGGATGGATTGGAATGGAAAGACCAATCGTTTGGTTGTTTAAGATTTAAGTAGGATTAGGAATTCCACGCTACGTGATCAACATAGGAATGAGAACTACATGTGTTTAATGTTCTCTACGTTCGCGATTAGGACAATGGATGTCTTACACGTGCCCATATGATTAGTGGGCTGATAATAGAAACAAAAGAATCATGTAGACAATAAATAGAAACAATTTTATATCAATACACACTCGTTGAATTTCTTCTTCAAGACTATCGACTCACACTTAAAAATTAGTACTTGCCTCAATAACAATATAGGATGTAGTTACTATCCACTCACACTCACACTCACACTTGTACCAATTATAACTCTTAATTCCGTTCCATACAAAATTGACAGTACTTTATCATACTAGATTTTCATACACTTGTACCTATTATCTCTAGATAAGACAGACAACTCATAATATTGTCAATATAGAAAACATCAACATAAGTAAAATGTTAGACATCGAGTTTGTTTCTTAGATAAAGGAACATACTTCATTCTCTTTTCTCTTGTGACACAAAGAGTAGCTCCTCATTTACCAACATGGTCCAAAGCCACCTAAAAGGTGAGATTATATAATTTGCCATCGGTATGCATATATAATTAAGAAGCCCAATCTTTAACAAAGAGGCAATGGAGTTTTATGACCTCAAATAAATACCACTTAAAAATGAAATCATTAACTACTACTTGGTAACACAATAAATAAAGAGTTGCACACAATAAATATTACTGCAAAGAAATGAAATCAGACAGAAAATACTATCATTAACTAGGAACAACACTCAATAAATATCACCATAAAGAAATAGAATCAAACAAAACATGCTATCTACTCACAAACATTCTAAACCACTATTTAATAAACATTACATAGAATTTCAATCTCACAGAATACACTATCTACTTATAAACAATCCATACCACTAATAAGTTTCGAGTAACATAAGAAGTCATAAAACACAAATAGGACATTACCTCTTATTGTTTCTCATTTTATACTGATCTGCATCTTCCTCACATGTAATAAAAAAATTTACAAGAGATCTAATATGTGGCGAAAAGTTATGTGCTAAACGTTAATCATTACTAGAGATCTACATTTTCAGTTTTGTGAAAAATATATGGTCAAAAAATTCTCATTCAGTGTTTCTCAACTATATTTATGAACGTATATCTAAATGTTACATTTTTCATTTTAAATTGTGGATACCTATTTGATGAAGTTGGTATGTATAATATCAATTTATGAATGTCAAGAACTATGCTTAATAAAACAAAAAAAGCAATAGCTAATCAGATGTAGATTAATATCGTTAATTCTATGCAGTTTCATTGATTATATGGTTTCATTAGTTCTATTATAGTTGTAAAATTGATGATATATTATGTTTATTTTGGAAAAATTAAAATTACTTTTTTTTTGTTTCTATTGACAGGTACAAACAGATAGTTTTCGTTTTCTACTTGTTTCAGTGAAAGACATAGACCAAAAAATAATCAAAAGGAAACTAGATTCTGTTGGTTTTGGTTTCTCTTTAACTATTATTTTCCATTTTCTTTTGTTTCCTAAGCACAAACTAGTCCTAAGCATAAAGTGAATTACCATTAAGAATTAATCAATAGTTTTTAAAGAAAGCTAAATTGATGTGAATGGGACTTCAAGAAATGGGTATAATGGTGTGTGTGTGTGTGTGTATGTGTGTATTTATAAAAACACCTACAAAAGAAACTTCTTTCCTAAGCCCTAAATCCTTCGATGGCAGTTGAAGAGAAAGGAAAGGAGAGAGCGAAGCTTCTCTCACCAGCAACAACAACTGTTGTAAAGCAATTCTCAACTCCATATCAGTTATCAGAAGTCTTCTCTCTCTCTCTCTAAGTCAAGGTAATATACTGTTCACTTCACTCTGTCGATTTCTTCCATATTGGAAAGCAATCATTTAAGTTTTGTTGATTCCAAAAACAAAAAAAAGCCCTTTTGCTTGTTTGATCTTCAAATTTCCATCTTTAATGGATTCCTGTGCACTTCAATCTATTATTGTTTTTAACATTTATTATTATGCGACAAGAATATCGTCATCTTTGAATCACTACTAAAAAAATGCTATTTTTATTTAAGATATTTGAAAGAGCATCATAGTTCTCAATTATGATTGAATTAAACAACAAAAGCTCACCTATGAATATATCCTCTCTCATCCTACAAGAACAAGAAGTAGAACTCTCCTACCATCTCTAGTTCACCTCTTCTTCAATTTTGGAATTGATTGCTCCTCTACCTTAATCAAGTGCCCATGTCTATTGACGATTTAAATCGTGATCATGCTTGTCGCCCTTCTCCTGCCCTTGCTAGAGATATTCACACAAAAGACACAAATTTCCATGTTCTCGAAGACAAGCACAACACAACTTTAGACCACAACCTTGCTAATGCTTCTTCTGAATTACTATGTAAGTTGCAGGTTGACTCCTTTCCTTCTATTCGTCATGATGGTAAGAAGTCATGTCTTAAACCCAATGGTCGCATGGATGATGCAAAGCTAAACAGACTTATTGATGGAGTTCAAATTTTAAATGCATGGAAACATGGCACTTACAAATAAATCATTCCATTTCATCAATCTTGGGTGTTTTTTCACTTTCAGGAAATTTTGAGCAACTTCGTTGAAGGCAAAGAAATGGAAGTTACGTATACCATGCGATCAACCATGTCAAGGACTCAACGGCACTTTTTAAAATTTTTGATAAATAAAATCAAAAGCTAACTACCACCAACAATGTGGTAAGTGCTTGAATTCACCACACGAGGAGAATGTGTAGAGTGTTATATCTCTTTCGATATAACGAAAGATTGATAGATATAAAAAAAATACAAGAAATTTAAATGTCTAGAAATTGTTTCGCTACTAATTTCTTTATAAATATGCATGTTGCAACTTACAAGTACCTAATAAAAACTGAATCACTACCTGCCCAAAGATCATCCTCTTTTTCCAAAACGATGTCTGCCACTTGAAGCATATGGAGATCTTGCTGTTGATGCCCCCATGTTAAATTGCATTGGAGGATACATGTCCCCTTGAACAGTAGCTGGTGGACGCTGTCCAAAGCACTGTGCAGTATTGTTTATACCTGATGCCCCAGTTTCATTGATGTTGCAATCAAATGGTGCTAGGTTGAAGCTGCCTTGCGCTGGGGCACCCAAACACAAAGGAGCAATAGAAGGGTTCAACAATCCATTTAAACCAAAATTAGGTGGAGGGCCTTGATGAGACACAAATGGCCGCTGAAACATAATTCCATTGGGAAAACCAGAAAATAGCTGTTGTTGGTGTTGCTGCTGCTGATATTGGTAGTGGTGGTAAGGATGTGGATCATTCAATTGCTGGAATGGAGGGACATTCAAAGCTGGTCTCATATTCTGCTGCTGGAGTGGAGTCACTCCATGTCCCCAAACAGCACTAGGTTGCTGCAGTGGCAAGTTTTGCTGCTGAGCCCCAATAAAACAACCAGATTGCATTGCATGTGGTCTTACAGGAACCATGGATGATCCACTTCCAAAAGGAGTCGCAGATCCAGTAGAACATAGGGAGCCAACTGAACCAAACTTGCCTGTGACAGATGGTGTCTCCAGCTGTCCTGAACTATTAGTAGGTTGTACCACACCTGCAGCTGGACGAGGAACTTTATGCTGTACATTTTTTTTAAAACCAGTATTCTTTAATTGTACCTTTTTAACATTAATTTTATCTTGATTCGCATGTCTACCATTGCCTGTTCCCCTCTTTGTCTGCCTTTGAGATCTCCTGTACTCTGCTTCCTTTTCATCATCAGAGAACTCCACCTCATCATTGAGTTCTTCATCATTCTCTCCAGATGCATCATACCCCTTCTTATACAGGGATTTCTCATTGATGATATGATTAGAAAACTCAAAAACAAAGGATACAGCTGTTCCTTCATGGATTCCTGCAGGAACTTCTCCATCAGAATTGTACCTGACAATGTAATAAGGATTCTTGACAGGTCCAAATATTTCATCCACCAGTCCTAACAGCAATCTGGTTTCTGTTATCCACAAAATCGAACCCTCTGCGAGAGGATTGTGCTTCACTGAACCATCAATGATAACCTTTGAGCCTATTATCTGCCAAAACCAGCAATTGAGCATTTCTTAGATCACCATTTACACAAAAGGAGTACAAATTAATCGCAACAGATTTAGGAGCCTATGGTTTCTTCTATAAAAAGGCATCCACTTCTGAGAAAAAGTCAACCAAAAATGGAATCTTTGTAAGTTGTGTTATACAGATCAAAGTTTAAAAAATCACCATAACCAAGGGTTTTCAGAGGTCAATTATCTGATAATTTGAATATCAGAGGCATCGCCAAGCTCTATAAAAATGAATTACAGTTAAATATCATTCAGAATGATTCAAAACAAGGGAGGAAAAATAAAAACGTAAATGATAATAACCTTCAGTCAACCATATTTATTATAATTGGAAAAAATAAAATAGCTTTCATATCCTACAAAATAAAATAATTCAATGATCTTGAATTTCATGTTTACAAGGATCAAAATTCTTGAGAAGAATTTCTGCAATTTTTGAGGAAAAATGTACCCAATACAGGAAAACTGTTCAACAAGATATTGATGTTTACAAAAAAGAACAAAATGCATCCCATTTTTTTTTAAAAATATTTAAAAAACTGGAAGCTATCAACATCGTAGACTTTAAAATCTGCAAAGCTAGCCAACCTGCCTGTGTCATTTTTTCCCTTTTTCCTTTTTTGGTTGAAAGTACTAATTCAATTGTCCAAAGTGTTAATATTACAGATATATAGGATATTAAGCTCGAAACAAAGACAATGTCAAATTTCTTTCAGCGATATGATTGTTATATTCCCCTAACATATAGTCCCAATAGAGTATTGTTTCTTGCCAAATAGTGTTCGTTGTCATCGCAATCACTGATTACTATGATTGACAACCAACTGGAGAAGTTAGGCATGTGCTAGACAGCAAAGAATCTTTGAATGTTGAAAAGGGGAAGTTAATGTGTTACCACCAACATGTATCAGGTTAATAGCACATTGTTGTTGTCTATGTCGAGCAATCAGCTGGAGGTCATTAACTAGTGAGTAGCGACTCACAAGGTGACATGAAAATGTTGTCAATGTCAAACAAGATTAACAAAATGAAATGCTCATCATGAGATCACGTGAAACAAAATGCACCATAAATGATTGGAATTTGTACCCCAACTAAACAAAGCTAAATTTCAATTTATCTTACAGAAGAAACCACACCAACTGGCAATGTTTGATGCTGTGGCTCCAAAACAACATCCACACGAGGAACTGGGGGAAGAGCCTGGAATTTGAGATGTAGGAAAAAAGCAACATGTCAGTTAAGTATATCATGTCATCAAAAGAAACATCACCTGATTTACCACTAAAGACACTACATCCCAAATAACCAGTAAAAGGTCTATACATTCGTTTTCTAAGGGAAAGACAAGACCGGCCAAAACATTAAGTAAATTTGTACCTTACTAGCAATCATCAATTTAACTTTAAATGGAAGGAAATTCACTAACATTTACTCCCAAGACTTACGTCAAGTTCATTTTTTGATTTTATGGGCCCTTTGGGACCTCCTTCCTCTTCATCATCAGTGCTGAAGACTACTTGATTATCAAAACTATGGATCTCACCGTCCTCAACGTCTTCAACACCACATATTCCTTTTTTCGTAACACAATTATTATTGGCATCATCATCGCCATCCTTCTCCTCTGCGTTTTCTTCTTTGGGGGAAGAGTCTGGAATTTGAGATGTAGGAAAAAAGCAACTTGTCAGTAAGGTATATCATGTGATCAAAAGAAACATCACCTGAATTACCACCAGAAACACTACATCCCAAATAACTAGTAAAAAGTCTATACATTCATTTTCCAAGGGAAAGACAAGACCGACCAAAACTTTAAATAAGTTTGTACCTTACTGGCAATTATCGATTTAACTTTAAATGGAAGGAAATTTACTAACATTTACTCCCAGGACATACATCAAGTTCATTTTTTGATTTGACGAGCCCTTTGGGACCTCCTTCCTCTTCATCATCATTGCTGAAGACTACTTCTTCATTATCAAAATTACGAATCTCACCTTCCTCGATGTCTTCAACACCACATGTTTCTTTTCTCGTAACACAATTATTATTGACATCATCATCGTCATCCTCCTCTGCTACATCTTCATCTTCTTCTTCGCTGCCTGAAGAAGAATTAGACTCTGACTCTGAGCTACCATTCTCACTGTCTGCTTCATCATTGTTGGAATCTAAATCACCATTACTTTTATTATTCACCGAGATCATGTCCATATTATTCGGAGGTTCCTTTTTCACAGTCTTCTCTCCATTGTCTTTCAAATTCATTAATACAGGACATTTATTGGGCACCTCACTATCTGCGCCATCAACAACCTGGGAGGGATGAGGCAGAGTACAATGATAATCCCTTAAAAGACCAACTTCATTGGTCACATCACTTTCGTCAATAGCAAGAGCTTTGACTCCGGTAAGTCCATCAATAAGCCCGTATAGCTTTGCATCATCCATGTGACCACTGGGTTCAAGATCTGCATTTTTTCCATCATGAAAAACAGCAGGAAAGGAGTCAGCCTCCAACTTACATAGCAATTCAGAAGAAACATTAGTAATGCAATGGTCTAAAGATGTGTTGTGCTTGTCCTCGGGAACATAGAAATGGGTTTCTTTTGGGTGAATTATTTCCAGCACTAGAAGGGGCAGGAGAAGGGCAAGAAGCATGATAATGAATCATCATCCAAATCGTCCGCAGGCATGGAAACTTGATCAGGGTCAAAAAGCAACCAATCCCAAAAATTGAATGAAATCAGAAGAAGAGGTGGACTGGAGATGTTAGGGAGTTCTACTTCTGCTTCTTGTTCTTGCAGGGTGAGGGAGGAGATAACCACAGGTGAGCTTTTGTTGTTTAAGTCAACCATAATTGAGAACTATGATGGTCCTTCGAATATCCCCAATAAAAACAACATTTTTTAGTAGTGGTCCAAAGGTGACGATACTCTTGTCGCATAATAATAAATGATAAAACAATAATAGATTGAAGCGTAGAGGAATCCATTAAAGATGAAAATTTGAAGATCAAACAAGCAAACGAGGGAATTCTTCTAAATTATTTGATGATTTATTGACTTGAATTTAAGCCAGAATGCAATTGTGCATCCATGACCAGGATAAAAAAGAGGGAAAAAATACAATATGATCGGTGCTCATTGGATTGAATAAAATTCAAGATTACAACAATACTTAATCTTTTTTTTTAAAGTATTATATACTTGTCATGATCTACAGCTCAGATTGTGGGCCTTTAACTGTTGAGATAAGTCCCAACCTCACAAGATGAAAACTCGACTTAAAAATGACTTCATTGGCATATAAAGTTTTCCTTCTGTCAGCTAATTATTTACTATCCTTTTCTGCTCTTGGTTTTTTGTATCTCATAAAAACAAAAAACATCTAAGAGCATAATCATATAGGTTTATCTTATATTATGTATCATTGACATTTTAGGTAATAGAAACAAGTCACCAAAAATATATAACATACGACCATGCGAGCATGGATGGAATAGTAATTTCAACATGGATGTGAAATAAAATTGATCCATTTCACTTTTCCTTGACCCACTCTTCCTAGACCCCCTGGTTAAGAAGTTAGGACTTGATATAAATGTAATGAGTTACATAAATCCATTTGGAATATCTATTGCATTTTCCTTGAAACGATGAGAACTAAAGTTTAGGAAGTATAATAAAATAAAACACCATCAAGTTGTTGAAAGAGTCTAATGGTCTGACGTTGTTAGAGAATATAGAGTTTGAAACATTGATAGAATAATAATAGCATAGATACTTAGCTATGTCGTTTGAGTTTGAGTTTCTTTTATTTGCATTTCTCAAGGTTCAACTACATGGAGGAAATGAGATTTCTATTTTAGGCGAAAATATTTACAAGTTCATAGCGAAAAAGACAATGTCTCTTGAGAGTTTTCATATTTACGATAAATATGATAAATATATGAACACATATTGAATATGGTCATGGGTAGCAATGTAGTGTATATTCTGAAAATACAAGAACGGATTTTTTCCTATATGAAAATCTAAATTAACACTGTAACGCCACATACTAGTATCAATACTATCCAAATAATTAATTCATTAATTAACTAACTATGAAAATTAAAATTAACAATGGAAATTAAACTATGTAAACTATTACTATCCAGAATCCCGTGTGCAACTAAGTGGGTCCGAACAATATACACCACAACCAAGCTGCACCTCTTAATTTGCATCTGGAACAAAACACACACAACAAAATACGTGACATTAAAAGTCACCTAGTACGCATCCACCAAAAACATGAAAAAACTCACGAAAAAATCGACAAATCACAGTTGTCAAAACCAAATCAGAAGGAATTTTAAATCCGTAAAGCTTATTCACAATCTTCTAGAAATCCATTTTGTAAAAACATGCCTTTTCAAATCATAATCATTTTCTTTTGAAATCACATATACTTTTTAAACTATTCTGTGCATTCAAATTCTCATATGAAACCGTCTCGGAAAACCACACATAGTATAAGCAAAACCTGTTGTGTCATCATGGCCACAAGTGACCGACCAATCACAAACAGTTGTTGATGACTCCGACTACTTACAACTACACTACCACGATGAACTACCTCGTACAAGAGTCCAATCGTCCGGACCACAGCCTCACTATATCACATCATATCTCACACATACAAGGTGTACCTTTTCAATACCCCTTGGTACTTAAACACTTGAAGACTCTAATCTCAGACTCAACCAACACCAACACTAAGGATAATCTAAATCCTCCATGCCTGGACCCTGTAGTACCACCACAACGGTCACGAGACTCCATCCTCGGAATCAAGCTCAGAAACTACGAAAAACATTTTCTAAATATATGCAATTCCATTTCAAAACATTTTTCATTACAATAAACATTTTCAAGAATCCAAATCTACAATTAAACACAAGGATTTCCGCTAAAAACTAGTGTTTGCCAAAACTATGATACCAACCCTCAGTACTGACCCACGGGGCCTCCATGCAAGCCAAATCCGCGAGTTGGTTTTTACAAACTACTCAGAAACCCAAAAAAAGACGAACGATGGCGGACCCATTTCAAGCACTCTAAAAATCTCACAGAATACACTATCTGCTTATAAATAATCCATACAACTAATAAGTTTTGAGTAACATAACAATTCATAGAATATAAATAGGGCATTACCTCTTAATGCTTCTCATTTTGTACTGATCTACATCTTCCTCACATGTAATGAAAAAATATTCCAAGAGATGTAATATGTGGCCAAAAAAATATTTGGTAAACGTCAATCATTATTAGAGATCTACATCTTCAATTTTGTGAAAAATATGTGGCCAAAACATTCTCATTCAATGTTTCTCAGTTATATTTATGAATGCATATCTACATGATGACTATGACTACATATTTTGTTCTCTTTCATAGCTACTTAATGAAAGGAAGTTAGCGTTTTTCATTTTAAATTGTAAATACCTATTTGATGAAGTTGGTATGTATAATATCAATTTATAAATGTTAAGAACCATACTTAATATATCAATAAAGGGATAGCTGATCAAATATAGATTAATAACGTTAATTTTATGCGGTTTCATTGATTATGTGGTTTCATTAGTTCTATTATCGTTTTAAAATTGACGACATATTATATTTATTTTAAGCAAATTAAAACTACTTTCTTATTGGTTTTATTAACAGGCACAAACACATAACTTTTGTTTTATACTTGTTTCTATGAAAGACACAAACACCAAAAAATTAATCAAAAGGAAATAAGTTTCAATTAGTTTCAGTTTCCTTTAGTTTCCCTTTGATTATCATTTTCCATTCCCTTTCGTTTCCTAAACACAAACAAGCCTTAAGTACAAAGGAAATTATCATTAAGAATTATTCATTGATTTTTGAAGAAAGCTAAATTGATGTGTCTATATTTATAATAACACCTGCAAAAGAAACTTCTTCTCTAAACCTTAAACTCCTTCGACACTCCCTGGCAGTTGAAGAGGAAGAAAAGGAGAGAGCAAAGTTTCCCTCACCGACAACAACAACTGTTGCTTAGTAATACTCGACTCCTTATCAGTCACCAGAACTCTTCTCTTTCTCTCTCTCTCTCTCTCTCTACTAAAGTAATATAATGACCACTTCACTCTTTCTGTTTCTTTCGTATTGGAAAACAATCATTAATGTTTTGTCGAATCCAAAAACAACAAAGTAAATCCTTTTGCTTGTTTGATCTTCAAATTTTCGTCTTTAATGGATTCCTCTGCACTTCAATCTATTATTGTTTTTATCATTTATTATTATGCAACAGAAGTATTGTCATCTTTGGATCACGACTAAAAAATGTTATTTTTATTTGGAATATTAGAAAGACCATCACAGTTCTCAATTATGATTGAATTGAACAACAAAAACTCACTCAAGGATATCTTCTCCCTCACCTTGCAAGAACAAGAAGCAGAAACAGAACTCCCCTACCATCTCCAGTTCACTTCTTCTTCTGATTTAGTTCACCTCTTCTCCATATTTCATTCAAGTACCCATGCCTGCTCAACACTGATCAAGTACCCATGCCTGCTGACAATTTGGATCATGATCATGCTTCTCGCCATTCCCCTACCCTTGCTAGTGCTAAAAGCATTCACCCAAAAGACACCCATTTCTAAGTTCTCAAGGACAAGCACAACACATCTTTAGACCATTGCACTACTAATGCTTCTTCTGAATCACCATGTAAGTTGAGGCTAACTCCTTTCTTGCCATTCTTAATTATGATAAAAATGTAGATCTTGAACCCAATGGTCACATGGATGAAGCAAAGCTAAGAGTCGAAGCTCTTGCTATTGACAAAAGTAATGTGACCAATGAAGTTAGTCTTTAAATAACTTGGTGAAATTTTAATATTCAAATTTTGAATGCATGGAAACTTGACACTAATAAATAATCATTCCATTTCTTCAATCCTGGGTTTTCACTTTTAGGAAATTTTAAGCAAATTCATTGGAGATAGCAAAGAAATGAGAGTTAGTGTACCAAGCAATCAACTATGTCAAGGACTCAAGGGTGTTGTTTGAAATTTTTTATAAAGAAAATCAAAAGCTAACTAGTACTACTATAACAATGTGATATGCGTTTGAATTTACAGTACGAGGAGAATGATCCAAATCATCAGCAGGTACGGATGCTTGATCAAGGTCAAGAAGCAACCAATCCCAAAAATTGAATAAAATTAAAAGAAGAGGTGGGCTGGAGACGATAGAGGATTTCTGCTTCCGCTGCTTGTCATTGCAGGGTGAGGGAGGAGATAACCATAGGTGAGCTTTTGTTGTTCAATTCAACCATAATTGAGAACTATGATGGTCCTTCGAATATTCTAAATAAAAATAACATGTTTTTAGTAGTGGTCCAAAGGTAACGATACTCTTGTCGCATAATAATAAATGATAAAACAATAAAAGATTGAAATGTAGAGGAATCTATTAAAGATGAAAATTTGAAGATCAAACAAGTAAAATGTTTTTTCCTTTTTTTGGAATCAACAGAACTTAAAATGATTACTTTCCAATGCAAAGAAACAAAAAGAGTGAAGTGGACATTATATTACCTTAACTGAGTGAGAGAGAGAGAGAGAAGAGTTCTAATGACTAATATGGAGTGGAGTATTACTTAACAACATCTATCATTGCCAACGAGGGAAACTTCACACTCATTTTCTTCCTCTTCAACTACTTGGGAGGGTCTCAAGGGTTTAGGTTTTAAAGACGAAGTTTCTTTTACAAGTATTATTATAAATACACGCACACACGCACACACCATTATACCTTTTTCTTGAAGTCTCATTTACATCAATATAGCTTGTTATGAGAGAAAATCCAAAAGTTCTCTGTTGATTAGTGAGGAATACATATATATAAATATTAGACACTCTATGGATATATGGATATCCAATAACCCGTTTAACTACAAAATATATCCCCACTTATTCTAACATTCCCCCTCAAGCTGGAGCATACATATCAACCATGCCCAGCTTGTCACATAGAGATTCAAATACACCTACTACAAGACCTTTGGTGAATATATCTGCTAGTTGCTCTGAAGAGTGCGTATATGGAGTAGATATAACTCCATTCATAACCAGATCTCTCACAAAATGACAGTCAACCTCGATGTGCTTTGTTCTTTCATGAAAGGTGGGATTGTTTGCGATAAAGATCGCAGCTTGATTATCACACCTCATATACATAGGTACTTCAACATCACACCCAAGCTGCTCAAGCAGTGACTTCACCCACATCATCTCACACGCAGTCTGAGCCATAGATCTGTACTCCGCCTCTGCACTAGACCTGGACACCACATTTTGTTTCTTGCTCCGCCAGGTGACCAAATTGCCTCCCACATACGTACAAAAACTGGATGTGGATTTTTTATCACCTCTATTACCTACACATCCTGAATCTGAGTAGGCCTCAACTCTGGTATGATTATTTTTCTTGTATACTAGACCCTTTCCTGTTCACATAAGATAAGACCCGAAGAGCACCTGTCCAGTGTACCCTCCTAGGCTCATGCATAAACTGACTTAGAAGACTGACTGCATAAGAAATATCAGGTCGCGTCACCGTCAAGTAAATGAGTTTGCCAATCAACCTACGGTATTGACCAGAATACTCCAGTAGCTCTGAGCTGCTATCCCAAAAAAGATGGAGACTGCTCGATAGAGGTGCTTTCTGGTTTGCATCTCAAAAGGCCTGTCTCCTCTAAGAGATCTAATATATACTTCCTCTGTGATAGAGCCATCCTACCATGTTCATATGCAAACTCGATCCCCAGAAAATAACGAGGCTTTCCCATATCTTTGGACATCAAGCTGACACATATCCCAGGAATTATTCAATGCAAGAGACAACAATACCCGAATAGAATTGAGACGAGCAATCGGTGAAAAAGTTTCCCCATAATCGATGCCATATGTCTGAGTAAAACCCCATGCAACTAGTCTAGCCTTATATCTGTCAATACTGCCATCTACTTTGTATTTGATATTATACACCCACTTGCAGGTGACCACTGTAGTCCTAACAGTGCGGACCACTAACTCTCATGTGCCACGACTAGTAAGTGCCGCAATCTCCACATCCATAGCAGCCTTCCAATGTGAAAGAGAAAGTGCCTCCTCGTAATTCCTCGGAATGGTCTGAGAATGAAGAAACAAGGCAAAACTACGAAAACGAGGGTGTAGAACATCATAAGATACAAAATGAGAAATAGGATGAACTGTACATGAACGAGTACCTTTTCGAAGGACTATAGGCATTTCTGAGGAACTAGTGGGCGGATTTGCATTTGCAGAGGAGGGTGGTCCGTCGTGAGGAGGTCCTAGAGGATGCTGCCGTCGACGATATACCTGTAAGGATGAAGACGCTGGTGGTGGAACGACCAGTGTAGACTGAGGATCAGCATGTTGCAACTCGACAACCGAGGGAATAGGGACAGACACACTGGACGATGGAGGAACACTGTAATATAATTCAGACTCGAGGAAAGTAACATCTGCAAAAACATAATACCGACAAGTGGAAGGATGAAAACACCGATAACCCCTTTGAGTTCGCGAATAACCGACAAAAACACACTTGATTGCACATGGAGACAGTTTGTCCAATCCAGAGGAAAGGTCCTGAACAAAGGCCACACACCCAAACACCCTCGGTGTCAGACTAAATAAAGTGGAGTCTGGTTGTAAACGACGAAGTAGAACCTCCCCACCAAGTGGGGTAGCAGGCATCCTGTTGATAAGATAGGTGGTTGTAAGCACAGCATCAGCCCAAAGATGTTTTAGAACCTACATATGCACCATAAGTGTACGAGTAACATCTAGAATGTGCCTATGCTTGCGTTCTGCAACCCCATTTTGCTGTGAGTTATGAAGACAGGATGTCTGATGGATGATACCCAGTGAGGCACACATAGAAGTGACGTTAGAATGCATGAACTCAAGTGCATTGTCAGTTCTCAAAAACTTAGGAGTCACATCAAAATAAATCTTTATTTCATTAAGAAAATTTCTGAGTACATTATGAATGATTTCGATCTTTCAACAAATACACCTAGGACACTCGAGAAAAATCATTAATAAAAACAATATAATACCTATGACCCGACACGGACTCTAGATGGACCCCATACATCACAATGAACCAACTCAAATGCTGTGCTACTAGACGCAAGACGAAACTGTTTAAACGAAGCATGATGGTACTTACCTAACTGACAAGACGCACAATCAAAACGAGACACGAACTGCCACGGTAAGGCCTGCTGGAGTTTCTGATGAGACGAATGTCCCAGTCTATTGTGCCAAAAGGAAGAGGACTCAACAGTAGATGCTGTAGAAGCCAAACCTTGAGGAATCTCATCACGAACTAGCAAGTACACTCCATTTCCTCGATCACGGCCCAAACCAATCTTCCTCTCCGTCTACAAATCCTGAAAGGTACAGTGAAAAGGGAAAAAAGTCACACTACATTTGAGCCGTTTTGTAATAGCACTAATGGACAATAAATTTACAAGAAAATCAGGGACAAAAAGAACACTCTCTAGTGATAACTGTGAAGAGGCGTGGACCACCCCCTCACCAGAGACTGGGCAAGTTCAGCCATCAGTAATCGCGACAGTCCGACTATCAGATAACTGAGATAATTGTGTAAACAAACTACGAGTACCTGACATGTGGGAGGAGGCACCGGAATCAATGATCCAGGAGGAGTCTCTCGAGGCAAATAGGACACTAGTAACTGAAGTACTGGCATGTGTGGCTGTGGCAGTGGAGTCGGTGACCTTTAGCTGCTGAAGTCGCTCGTAATCAGTCTGTAATACAGTGAATGTCGGTGGCTCAGTAGTAGCAACAGATATGGGAGCCTCTATAGTCATATTAGCCGTCTGAGGACGACCAATAATATCCCAACATCGCTCAACTCGGTGACCCAACCGTCCACAGTGTGTACAACGTGGCCATCCTCCGGTATCGCCACGACCACGTCCTCCTCGTGCACCACCACGTCCACGTCCACGTCCACGGGTGACCCCCATAGCACAAGGTTCTGACACTGTATGAGAAGTAGCAGTAGACACTCGCATAACCTTGCTGAACGTGGTATGAAGATCTGGTAGTACATCAGCAGCCAATACATATCCTCGAATCTGTGAACTGAGATCTGGATTCAGGCCAAAGAGAAACACAGCAACTGCTAGTTCTTCACGGTACTGACGCAGGCGAGTGATATCAACCGTCAGAGGCTGATGAATATCCAACTCTTCTAGTAAGACTCGAAGAACAGTGAAGAGATCCTGAACAGATCTGTCCCCCTGTCGTAGAGTGAAAAGCTGCTCATAAATCTCACAAATTCTGGAAGTATTCTTTTCATGCCCATAGGTGAGTCGAAGAGTATTCCAAATCTTCTTTGCTGACCGCAATGATATGACACCACGCGCAACACAAGACTCCGTACTGTTAGCCATCCAAGTAATAACCGCTGCATCATCGACCAACCAATCTTCATAAATGTCAGATTTGATATCCGGAGGAGGATCTGTAAGGTGCTTCAATTTTCTGTGTACCAAAACAAATGACTCAAAACTCTGAGACCATAGATGATAGTTAAGGCCAGAGAGTTTCTCAGAGGTACCACTCATGTTTTTAACAAACGAATTACGGGATGACATCCTCACTGATTTTCAGTAGCAAATCACAAATAGATGATCTGAAAACGACGAAAAAAATAGACCAATTGCTCACCACAGTGTGTGGATGTGACGTATCCACACACAACACCAACTGGAGACTAGAGAAGGACCTAAAACATGACCAGGAAGGGCTGGACTGCCCTAACAATTGTACGGGAGAGACAACCACGCATCATCGGTGACACAGCATGCGCCGGTGACGCCATACGGGTAGCGACGGTGGCAGAACGGCTGACAGTGGACTGCAGGCCACGTGCAGGCCTGCCGGCGGGGGAGGAGGCCTTGGGGCACGCCGGCGGGAGGTCTGGAGGCAGCGAGAGGGCCGGAAGGCACGTCCGGCGCAGGTCAGGCGACCGACGGCGACCAGCGGCGGTGGCAGGCGGCTAGGGTTTTTTTGTGGTTTCTCCCTGTACTCTAGTACCATGTTATGAGAGAAAACCCAAAAGTTCTCTATTGATTAGTGAGGAATACATATATATAGGTATTAGACACCCCATGGATATATAGATATCCAATAACCCGTTTAACTACAAAATATATCCCCACTTATTCTAACATAGCTTTCTTTAAAAACCAATGAATAATTCTTAATGGTAATTCCCTTTATACTTAGGACTTGTTTATGCTTAGGAAACGAAAGAAAATGGAAAATAATAATCAAACGGAAACTAAAGGAAACAGAAATCAACAGAATTTAGTTTCCTTTTTATTAATTTTTTGGTGTTTGTGTCTTTCACAGAAACAAGTAGAAAACAAAAACTATGTGTTTGTGCCTGTCAATAGAAACAAAATGAAAGTAATTTAATTTATCCAAAACAAATATAAGATGTCATCAATTTTACAACGATAATAGAATTAATGAAACCACATAATCAACGAAACCACATAAAATTAGCGATATTAATCTACATCTAATCAACTATCAATTTTTTTGTTACATTAAGCACCATTCTTAGCATTCATAAATTGATATTATACATACCAACATCATCAAGTAGGTATCCACAATTTAAAATGAAAAACACTAACTTCCTTTCGTTAAAGTAGCTATGAAAGAGAACAAAATATCTAATCACCAGCAACATTCAGGTATTCATTCATAAATATAGCTAAGAAACACTGAATGAGAATTTTTTGACCACATATTTTGCACAAAACTAAAGATGTAGATCTCTAGTAATGATTAACGTTTACCATACAATTTTTGGCCACATATTAGATCTCTTGTAAAAAAATTTATTACATGTGAGGAAGATGCAGATCAGTAAAAATGAGAAGCAATAAGAGGTACTGTCCTATTTGTGTTCTATGACTTCTTATGTTACTCGAAACTTATTAGTAGTATGGATTGTTTATAACTAGATAGTTTATTCTGTGAGATTGAAATTTTGTGTAATGTTTACCAGGTAGTGGTTTAGAATGTTTGTGAGTAGATAGCATGTTTTGTTTGATTCTATTTCTTTATGGTGATATTTATTGAGTGCTGCTCCTAGTTAATGATAGTATTTTCTATCTGATTTCATTTCTTTGCAGTAATATTTATTGTGTGCAACTCTTTATTTATTGTGTTACCAAGTAGTAGTTAATGATTCCATTTTTAAGTGGTATTTATTTGAGGTCATAAAACTCCATTGCCTTTTTGTTAAAGGTTGGGCTTCTTAATTATATATGCATACCAATGGCAAATTATATAATCTCATCTTGTAGGTGGCTTTGGACCATGTTGGTAAATGAGGAGCTACTCTTTGTGTCACAAGAGAAAAGAGAATGAAGTATGTTCCTTTATCTAAGAAACAAACTCGATGTCTAACATTTTACTTATGTTGATGTTTTCTATATTGACAATATTATGAGTTGTCTGTCTTATCTAGAGATAATAGGTACAAGTGTATGAAAATCTAGTATGATAAAGTACTGTCAATTTTGTATGGAACGGAATTAAGAGTTATAATTGGTACAAGTGTGAGTGTGAGTGTGAGTGGATAGTAACTACATCCTATATTGTTATTGAGGCAAGTACTAATTTTTAAGTGTGAGTCGATAGTCTTGAAGAAGAAATTCAACGAGTGTGTATTGATATAAAATTGTTTCTATTTATTGTCTACATGATTCTTTTGTTTCTATTATCAGTCCACTAACCATTTGGGCACATGTAAGATATCCACTGCCCTAATCGCGAACATAGAGAATATCAAGCACATGTAATTCTCATTCCTATGTCGATGACATAGCATGGAATTCCCAATCCTACTCAAATCCCGAACTACCGAACGACCGATCTTTCCATTCCAATCCATCTCTCTCTCTCTTGAGGAAAAAGAGAGAACCCTAGCCATGTAATTCTCTACCGTGAAAGGGGGAAAGTCGAAAGGCAGATAAATAATGTGCCTCCACTTGTGTCAAAAAAATGCATATGGTCAATGTTTACAAAGACCATATATTTTGAGGGGGAGATGGATTTCACGTTTTAAGGCTGAGGAGAAGATTACTGTGAAATTCCATAATAAGGGGTGAGGAAATGAAATCAACAGGAGTTTATATATTTTAAAATGTAAATGAAACGAGTTTCTTTTAAAATAAATTTAAGTTAAAGTACACAACTATCTTTATTTTGTATGATTAAAGGAAAATAAAATTCTGATCGGAACAACCATCTTTAAAAATATCACCCACCAATATACGGCTCACTAACCTCTACTATCTCTGCAAACACTACAACCTACGAAACAAATGATCCCAAAAAAGAAATGCAAAAACCTAAAGTCGAAAACCCAGAACCATAACAACCAACCATACAGAGAACCACGAAGGAGGGAGCCAGAGACCCAAAAAAAAGCCCATACCTTTAACCCGTTTCATCCCAGTGACATCGCCATCGCCGTTGCTGGCAACGTCCGGCCTTCTCATCTTGCGCGGCGCTCCGAAGGAGTCCACGAGGATGATTCCAGGTGAAACGAAAAAAGAAGTGGAGAATCAACAATAAGGAAGGCGAGAGAGGCGAGTGGAAGAAAAGTAAAACCCTTGCTACTTTTTTTCCGCTCCTTGCTAGGATTTGCTTGTGTTTTTTTCAAGTTTTATATCCATTAACATTTGAACATATAACTTTGGAGCAGTGAGGCAGACAAACGACAATATGTCACAATGATAGTCCATAACTTCCTTTAACATACCAAGCCTAGGGGTGTAAACGAAGCGAGTCTGTCAATATTCGAATTTGAATTCGAAAATTTTTATATACATCCGAATTCGAAAATTTTTATCTACATCCGAATTCGTATCGATATCTGAACAAATGTTAAATTTAATATCCATATTCAAATTTATCGAATGCATTGATTTGACCAAGAAACCTAAATACAAATATATCTGTATCCGAAATATCCAAAAAATCCAAAATATAAATATTATAAGCTTGTAAATAATAAACCTAAAACCATCACTTGACCAATAGGAACTTCCTTTGTTTGAGCATCAACCATAACTTCTATTTCTATATTAAAAAATCATATAAAAGAATTAAAAAGAATACAATCAAATTATCAAAAGAATTTATAACCTGTGTTGGATTGTAAATCTCTGCTATTAGTAGAAGTTGATTTCTTGGACATCTTTAAAAAATTATCACCCTATATTAGAAAAACAAAACAAATAATACAATTATTCAAGTATATGCTAAAATAAGGTTGCAATATTAATTTTAAGCATAATGGCCCATGGAATGGTATTCTAGAAAATCTAATCATCTAACCCGTTGAGAATGGCTGACAGAAAAACTACATAAATTTTATAATTAAACAACTTTCTATATCAAAGGAACAACTCATAAATTAAAACTCACACACATGCGTTTTTCATACCACCAACTACAGTAGGTCAGTAGCAAAATGAACAAAAAGAAAGAAAATTACAGAAATTGAAATGACTATTTTTGATAAACTTGGAGAAGAGAACTCTCCACTTTCCAATCTCCACTCTCCCATAGTTATTCACGAGGACGAGGCTAGATGGAGTTCACGAGTAGAGAATCTAGAAAATGATTTAGATGCACATTTGAGAAAACTTAGGTTTGAACAGCAAAAGGTTCTTGAGTTGCAGTTAAAACTAGAAGAATGTCTGTCCTCAATGATACAGTTGAAGCTGGAAAACGATGAAATGACTGTCATTATTACAATGATTCAGTCAAGAATTTCTGAACTCAACTCTGAAGACATTAGCTACACAGATGATGTGAATGAGGTTACCTTTGAATTAAAGCATTGGAAATCAGCTGCAGAGCCAGCAAACAAGTTCAAATTAGATGCAGAAGTTGAAATGAAAACTCTACGACATGAATGTGACAAAATAAGAAGGGATTTAGGGGTTGCTCTTCTTGCCAAATTGAGATCAGAAATGGACTTTGAGAAGGAAAAACTGAACCTTGTTCAAGAAATCAGACATAAAGATAGGAAAGTTGAGGTTCTTCAGGAAGAAGTTATCCAATTTCAAAATGTTATTGCAGAACAGCAGTTGGAAGATGTTGCTCGTCGCAAATTAAAGTCTATGACAGCCTTTGATAAAGAGAGAGAGATTTCAGAAGATTGCTGAAGAAAAAGATAAAATTGTGGAAAACACATGCACTCAAACACATTTCAAATAATTATTAATTAAACAGATCTAAATTTTAATTTCTTTTCATTTGAGACTGCAAAAAGCATCTTTCTTTTATTATTAGCATAATCAGGCCCTGGAATATGATTTTGTCCAAACCTAGACCTAACAGGTGATAAAAATTAAATCAAGTAAAATAATGCAAACAAGACAATTATGCTACTACACTACTGTCTACTAGTATAAAAATACCAAACTGTGATAACTACTCTATAGGGAGCTACTGATTAGCACTAAAAGGTGTTTGGCTGCAGGAAGCTTGAATCAGTATATAATTAATTGTTGGAAATTGAAATGTTTACAGAGAAAAATAAGAAATAAGCACCACCATACACCGAAAAGTTTCTTAAACACATTGAAATTAAAAAAAATAAGAAACCACCATAATACTATTACCATATGCTCATGATTTTCATCCAAATACAGAGAATGTATCACATATTCACATTGGGATCGAATGCATTTTGTAACAAAATTTTTGTTGGCTTGTGATTAAGATGCATATCATTTTGATTTCTGACTTGAAAATGGAGTTTTGATCGAAGGACTTACTGAGCTACTAGCTGTGATTACAGTAGTGGCTGTTGTCTAGAGAGCGGAGACGCTGTCGTCCGGTGGTCCCTTTGTCGGCGAGGAGGACAGGAGGAGGGGAAGCCGGAAGGACCCAGTGGCCAGTAGGGCTGAGGAGATGAGTGGAGGAGGAGGAGGCAGAGGAGGACGACTCGTCCTATGGGCTGCGGGCTGCCGAGGAGGGCCAGGAGGCGGAGGCCGGAGGAGTGGAGGAGTGGAGGAGGAGGGTTTTGGAGGAGGAGGAGGAGGAGGAGGAGGCGAGCTGCCAAGGAGCCGAGATGGGCCAGGAGGCGGAGGCCGTGCGGAGGACGGGAGGAGGCTGCGGGTTTGTTAGAATTTTAGGTCATGGATTTAGGATTTAGTTGTTAAGTTTTAATATATATGTAAATTTTGTAAATATTATATTTAAATTTTTATTTATTAATTGTTAAATATTTATGTCATAATTTTTACATGTAAATATATTAAATAATTAAAAATATATATTAAATTTTCGAATTTAAATATTTTTGAATCGTACCAACATCTGTACTCGATTATATTTTTTCGATTTTTTTTCAAGTTCGAATTCAATTTATCGAATATTTTTTTAAATAAAGATTCAAGATTTTGAATACAGATTCAAAATGAATTTTTAGATATTTTTGGATTTCTAACACCCCTAACTAAGCCAACACAAGTCAAAGTGAAAATACAACACAACACACCAATGAGAGATTATCAACGCAGAATGTAACACCTGGGCTTGTCTATTTTATTTGAAAATCATAAATTATTGTAATAATTATGTGAATAGTTTATTTAATGAATAATCAGTTCTTTTGATTGGCTTATTAATGTTGATTCTCTAGCTTTGTGGTTGTGTGGCTTTTTATGTACCTGTGTGTGTATGTGGGACCTACATGGACTCAGTCAAGTAGAGCAAAGTCTTCCTCGATTTGCGTGTAACTCTTTTTCTTTTCTTTACTTCCTTTCTCTTTATTTCCCCTCAGTTCTTTCCCCCTTCACGTGGCGTCTTCTTCTCCTTCTTTATTTCCTCTCCTCCTGCCCACTCACGAGACGAGAGCCTTGACCCATTTTCTCCCATGGTAGCCTCATGGAAGGTTGTTGGTGGTCGACGGAGATTCCAGAGATGATAGGCGTGGAAGAGAAGATAATAGGGTTGGTGGCTTTGGAGAGGAGGGGTGTGAAAGGGAGTTGAGCCAAGAGGAAGAGGGGTTGAGCCGAGTGAGGAAAAGGAGAAGTTGAGTCGTAGAGGCCTGAGCTGTGTTCACCACCGTTGTAGGTCACTAGGGCTACGTTGAAAGTTAGGAAAGCATGAGGAGGACCGTCAGAGCTCACCGGACTCCGGAGGTACGCGTCCGATCTCCTTCCCTTTTTTGTTCTATTTTGGAGCTTGGGTTAAAAATAACTAAAAGTATACAAAAATGTGGGGAAAATGTGGATTATGTGGAGAATGGAATGGGTTACATGAATGTGATGAGAATCTGAGATTTTATGTGGTCTTGATATGGTTTTTGAATGGAAATTCGTAGATGGTGTTTTAAGGCTAAAATCTGAGCATACTACATTTAAGAATTAACATCTTGATGCATGTATATTGGAATTCAATCTTTTTTGAGGGATTTTGAAATAGACTTGAGAGTCTACATCCCATAAATATTTCATGATTTATGTAATTTTATGTATGGTGGAATGACTTGTTGAAGGCAGGGATTCAAAAATTCTGTCTAGTGTGTCAAACGCACGTGGGACATGCACGGGTTGACCAGGACTTTTGGTGGTGTTTTTCTCACATCATTAGGACATTAATCCATGTTTAATAGATGTTTTAGGCATGGAAATGAGATTATATATTAACGTGTTGAGTTATGAAATTAAATGATGGAAATGGTGATTTATCGAATATTAAATGGATTTTATGAACTAAACGGAATCCATGATTGAAATATTGTTTTTTTGGTTGTTCTATATGTGTATGAAATGCCTGATTGATATGATACGGGTTTTGATAAATTTTGGTGGATTTTGGGCTAAGGAAGTTTAGTCCTGTTTTAACTTGGTTGTAACACCTAAGGCGCGGTGGACTTGCGCGGGCCACCTATGCAAGATTTCCAGGGAATTGATGGTGGTAGTTTTCAAATCATTTTAAGAAGCAAGCCATGATTTGATAATGTTACGATAAATTAAACGTGATTTTTGGACATGAAACCTATGTTTTTGAACAAAGGAATAGAGTTCCTAAAATGAAATGTTTTGAAAAGTGATTTTGAGAAAAAAAAAACTCGCATATTTTGAAACTAATTCCTGTTATGGTTTCGGATTCACGAGTTTGAGGTATCAGCAATATGGTATGTGTAGACACCCCAAATTTCTAATTTTGCAGGATGAGGATGTAGTGGCTGAGCTCTAACCCTATCAAGGCCCTTTTAATTCATGGAAACCCAATTGGGCCCATGAAGGCCCACTTAGGCCCATTGAGCCCTATTT
>JAMKQA010039784.1:0-29237 GCA_024699735.1 Posidonia australis | reverse complement strand
AAGGAATTCAGCCTGTCTGCCAAAATCTTCGAAAGCACTTTATAGCAAACATTACAAAGACTAATCGGTCTAAATTCAGAAAAATCATAAACCTGGTCCTTCTTTGGAATAAGAGTTAAGAAAGTGGCTTTCCAACATCTTGGAAGAGGGCTCCCTTTGAAAAAATCCTGAACAGCCTCAACTAGGTCCTTTCCAACAATGTCCCAGCAAGAGGTGAAGAAAGGCACAGTAAAACCATCAGGGCTGGGCGAACTATCAGGCTCCATAGAGAAGATGGTCTTCTTTATCTCCACACTGGAAGGAATGGAATTGAGAAACTCATTCTCATCAGCCTTCACCGCAGGTGGAATGACATCCAGAAGAGTAGAATCCAGAGTACATCCTTCCTCCTGAAGGAGATTCAAGAAAAAAGCCCTTCCCATCTGCAACATCTTAGGTCTGTCATTGAGGCAAGCCCCCAGTAAGTTGGCAAAAACGTTGTTTCTACGTCTATCTTGAAGAATAGAATGGAAGTACTTGCTATTCTTGTTGCCAGCCAATAACCACTTAATTCTAGCTTTCTGTTTAAGGAAAATTTCAAGTTGCCTTTCATTCTCCATGTACTCTAGTCTAGTAGACCTGAACTGCTCCCAAACATTCTCATCCCATACCTCCTAAAGGTACACATCCAGACTAGACATCTTTGAAAGAAGATGGTCGTTTCTCTGAGTGACGTTCCCAAAAATTTGTTTGTTCCACCATTTCAAGCTCTGTTTAAGCTCCTTAAGTTTCATGCTCAGATTCAATAAAGGGGAAGAAGAAGCCACATGATTCCAATTATCTCTCACAAACTTCAGAAATTCAGGAAGTTCGACCCACATCGACTGGAACTTAAACGGGCTAGGACCACCAGACCAAGGAGCTTGGGAAGAAATTAACATGGGGGCATGATCAGAGAATATTCTATCCAGGTATACAACAGAGTGAGACACCAAATACATCCATTCAGCATTCCCTAGCACCCTATCCAACCTTTTGTAGATCTTGTTGATACCTTGCTGATTATTACACTAGGAGAAGAGGTTACCAGAGTGGTGAGGTTCCCCAAGGCCAGTGAACTGAATAAAGTCTCCGAAGTCATCAGAACTTGGAAAATCAAAATCCTTTCCACCAATGAGCTCAGAGGACGATATAGCACAGTTCCAATCTCCTCCCAGGAACCAAGGAGTTGTGGTGGCAAATCCCACATTAAGTAGGTCCACCCACAGGTCTCTCCTTCTGTACCGATCACATGATGGATAGACGCAAGTAAAATAACCAATGTGCCAGAGTTGTCGTGAACAGCAAAAGTAGATGCTTGATCAGACTCCTCAATGATAGAAAGGGAGAGGGATTTGTTCCAGAACACCCAAATCTTGGATCCAGAGACTGAATTAACCCAGAAGTTATCCATCCAAATCTGCTTACAGACATTAGCCGCCTTCCCTTCCCCAACCATAGGTTCCAGAATACCAACCAAATCCACTTTGTGTTTCTGTATTAAGCCTTTAACATGGGATAGAGTGGGAGTATTGCCAATCCCCCTACAATTCCATATGATTGTGTTAAACATAACTCTCATTATCAGAATGGTGTGTTTGACTGAAGAACTTAGCCATAGTACCAGTCTTACTCCTCAAGTTGTACCTTTGAACCTTAGGCCTGGAAGCCATACTCTTGCTATCCAAAAGTTGATCCCCATCATCACAAACAGATTCTGGAATCCTGGACCGTGTATCCAAAGCAATGACCTCAGCACCATCCAACAAATCTTCAGATTGCATATCACTCCCAAGAATCCAAGAAGAATCCCTTGACCCTTTCACTTCCTCATAAACAGGCTCTGATTCTTTAGAAAAACCCCACAGGAAGGACCCCTGGTTTGTTAGTCTCGATGAAGGCTGGATCAGAACAATGCCGGTACCACAAACCTCCTGAAAGATTCAGGCCATCATCACTACTAGGCTCATGCTCAACCACCAACAGTTCCCTAAAATCCAACTCCATGTGAGCAGCAACAGCTATGAGGGCAGGACAGTCTTCCTTAATTTCTGCCATAGAATACTTCGCATCCCACAACATTTTAATATCATCTTTAATACTCCTTCTAGAGCCAAATAGATGGTCCTGATCCGAAGAAACAGGCATCAGAACTTTTGCGTGGGGATAAGAGAGACCCACCTCCTTGCTGGCCAAACTAAACTGATCCATCATATTTTCCAAACCAACTCCAGTTTTGGAAACAGGGGAATACACCTCCACCACACCATGATTGAGATCCGCAACCACTCTAGCATTAAACTCTACCACCATATCTTCCTTATATCCCAACACAGGAATCACTTCAGCGCACAAATCTTCTCCCCTAGTGGAGTTTTGATGTTGCAGGGTTTTCACCTTCATGTCCTTGGACCACAAATTTTGATGAGCACTACTAGAATTAACTAAGTCCATGGGACTTGCCCAATCAGCCTTAGAGTTGAGTTGGATAGGGGAAATCTCTCTAGCAGCTAGCTCAATCCTGTTGAGGACTTTCGATTGATTGTTTAGAAACTTTTCCAACCTCTTGTTTTGTAGTTCCCAAGGAAGGTCATCCTCCTGTTGAGCCTTAGGTTTGCCAAAGAGAACAGGCTCCTCCATTCTTCGTTCCTTATCAGCATTGGACTTGGCTTTCAAAAGTAAATCAGCTTCATTCAAATCAAAATTCACCTTTTTAGGTACCCTCTCCTTAGCTTCCTTGGCGGTAGAGACCTTGGATCCAGCTGGTTTCTTAAAAGCATTATTTGGCTTTACCTCCATCCTCGTTCCTACTTCAGACACAGCATAAGGTGTTTCTTTCCCCAGAGTCATATCAAAGCCACTGGGAGCATCCTTACAGGCCTCTATTGGGACTCCGCTAACATCCTTTGACTGTTTCTGGACCGATTTCAGACAGCTTGAGTCAAAATCCCTGCCCACCCCTTTACTAGAAGATCCCACTTTCCAAAATTTCTTTCTTGCAACAGTCGACCAGCCCCCATTTCCTAGGCTACCTGAAGAGGTGCCATCAAGAGCCATAGCCTTGCCTTTATTAGCCACGAGAGGAAGCTTCTTAGCCTCCACCAAACCTTTCTCAATATGTTCCTCCTTGCTAGTTTCCTTAATTTTGATCCCTGGTAACCTCGATTTCAGGGTCTTAGCAATCTTGACTCCCCCCAGTTTTAATTTCCTGTTGGCTCATTTCCTAGCACTTTTGGATTGGCCAGCAATACCAGTACCCTACCCCGCCCCTAGTTCCTTGCTTATAGGATTCTCATCATTCATAGGCTTAGGCGTATGCTCAACCAAACTCTGCCTTCTGCAGAACGCAGACGAATGCCCAATCATGGAGCAAAACTGACAATACGGGGGCAGGGACCTACCATAATCCACCTCCTGCTTGATTATCTGGCCTCCATTATCAATAGTTATAAACTTCTTCACATGCTTTGCAAGATCCATTTCTATACAGACATAGGCATAGCCGGGCCTAGTGAATTTGGTCACATCTTTGTGCATGCATAAAAACTTCCCAAGAGAACTTGCTATAGATTAAATAGCACCAGGATCATGCAAGTGAGCTCTCAGCGTAGGAAAACCAACCCAGACAGCAGTGCACGATGACTCAGAGCCAATCGTGAAATTAGGAGACCATCTAAAAACTCTCATTCTTTTCCCCTTAATAAACCAGGCATCTTTGATGTAGGCTTTAACAAAATCCTCCCTGTTGGAGAAGCGAATCAAAATGTGCCTCTGATCGAGTGCCACAGGGAAGATAACCTCTTGAAAGGTCATAACATTCTTCATAGAAGTAAGGACCTCCATTAACGCAGGCCTGCCAGTAGTGAACTTGCCAATCAAAGTCCAGGAGAACGGCGCTGCCATCTAGTTCACCTCCTCAATAGAGAATTGAATAACCTCCTCTCCATCAATCAGAACCGGTTTCCCCACCAGCACACCAGGAAAAAAGGGCGCTTGATGCAACTCACGAGTAGCTATAGCGAAGGATAAATTGTGACATTTCTCAGGGGCCGCTCTAGGATTATTGAATTTCAAAGGTGAAGAAAGGGGTTCTTCAAGAGGCGTAGTGCTGCCCTTCTGACATTCCAAAGGCTTTACCACCGGAGCAGCCGCACCCAAAGGTGCAGGGATCGACATCCTAAAGCCACGACCTGGAGCTACATCAAGCTCCAGCGAGCTGATCCAGCCCCAGGCTCGGGAGAAAGTCGAAGTCACTCACAAAAATGTGGAGCTCGACACGACCAATGCAGGGAGAAAAAACCTGGGAGTGAAAACTCCAGAACAAGGTGCTCGGAGGTAATCGCCCCCAACCCCCGGAAGGTCACCTCCAGAACGGAACGAAACGGAACGGGACAAAACCTTAGACTTATTTAGATTTTAATTAGGGTTTTGGGTTTTAATGTAGGGTTTTTAGTTTATTTGATTAGGATTTTAAGTTTAATTAGGATTTTTGATTATTTTATTTAGGATTTTGAGATCAATTAGGATTTTGATTATTCTAATTAGGATTTTGAGATTAATTGGGGTTTTGATTATTTATGTAGGGTTTTGAGATCAATTAGGGTTTTTTTATTGTAATTAAGATTTTGAGAACAATTAGGGTTTTGATTATTTTAATTAGGGTTTATGGATTTAATTTAGGGTTTTTGTGTTTTAATTTGGGTTTTGGATTTAATTTAGGTGTTTTGAATTTTAATTTAGCGTTTTTGGATTTTAAATTAGGGGTTTTGGTTCAATTAATTAGGGTTTTAAATGATTTAAATGGATTTTGACTTTAATTAAGGTTTTCACTTAATTAATTGGGTTTTAAGTGAATTTTACTTCATTTTGACTTGAATTAGGGTTTTTGTTTGATTAATTGGATTTTATGTGGATTTTATTTAATTTTTTCTTGACTTAGTGCTTTTGTTTGATTAATTGTATTTTAAGTGGATTTTATTTAATTTGGACTTGAATTAGGGTTTTTGTTTGATTAATTGGATTTTAAGTGTTTTAAATGTGTTTTGTTTGGTTTAAATTTTAATTTAGTCAGAGTGGACTTGTGTGGGATTAAGTGGGTTAGGGTTTTGGTGATCGCAACCAGAGCATCATCTAGAGGATCCTACAACCGAGTGACTTCAAAATCGGGGTGTCTACACTTACTTGCTAATGATATATTGTGTGTATGCTTGTCTACTCTGAATGCACGTGCTTGAGATGACTGCGTAAACATGCCAAATCAAAGAAATGAATAAAAAGGAAAAAATGATAATCCAAGGGATAATGTAGGCATTGAAAATGCCACTTTACTATACGCCCTTGGGTGATGAGGAAAATCGTGAAAATCAAAAGTACTCGGAAAGCGCCACATAAAACTACAGAAACTTAAGAAATCCAAGAAAGTCAAAATAGAGAAAATAATCCTCATTCGGATCCTTGTCGGCATTGTCAAGCCTATTAATGTACACCCTCGGGTGATGGAAATTCAAATCAAATCAAAATCGTGATAGTCAGAAGAAATCCGAGAAACAATTTGAAAATTAAGTTTGAAATGAGTAGGAAATGTGTGCATGATGCAAGGAAGAAGACAAGAGAAAATATGTATGAAAAAAAGGGAACAAAATGTACAAAATGCATTTGTGAGTGAAAAATGTAAATTCCAAGAGCTTTCTACAATATTCACATAATCTGAATGAAAGCTAAAATTTTGAGGCTAAATCAACAAAAAAAAAACTTAAGAAAACTTTCTTTATGCAATTTGGAAGAATTTAGGGGTTAAATGTGCAAAACTATGCATTTTTGGTCAAAATCAGGATTCCTAGGGTCCAATCTACAATTTTATCAGCAAAACATGTGTTTTAAACAATTCTGAAGAAATTCAGGGTCAAATGTGCAAGATAATAGACTTAAGTTTGAAGATTTGAACTTTTAGGGACTGTTCTGCAAATTTACATTAAAAAACATGCATTCAGTGTGAATTCAATGAAGTTTAGGGTTTAAAATGCAATTTTTGAACACATTTGAGAAAATATTTGAATATCTAGAGTTTAATTTGCAATTGTGCTAGAAAATCATGCATTCAAAATAATTTCAATAAAGTTTACGACTTTTTATGCAAAATACTGGACTTAAAGATGAATTAAAAGTAGATCAGGGGGTTTATGTCAAATTTTAAAAGTAGATCAGGGGGTTTATGTCAAATTTTAAAGCTTGGAAAACATTAATAAAAAAGTACAACAGTCACACTACAAGTTTTCAAAACAAACATTATTAAAATGATTTTAGAACATATGTAAGGAACTAGATGTAAGAAAAGAAGGATCTAATTGCAATAAAAGTAAAATCATAGAGCCTTGGATAAAGTTTCCTGTCATATCGTTGATCATTATGGCGACACGACAAGTCGTCGATGGAGGTGGCGATGCTAGAAGTCACTAGTTAGTTAGGCGACTAGTGCCCCTAGTTGCTCCAATAACCGAGATCTGTCCTGGATAAACCGACCACCAAACAAATCTAGTTATGCAATCAAGCTCTAGGCAGAATGCAGTTTTTAGTGGGTTTAGAAAATTAATTGGTGGCTTGATTAACCTACATTCCCTCAATGAAATAATTTCCTATGACAAGGGTGAGGCCGACTTCAAGGACACTAAGGGTCACGCAATAGGACTTTTTGTTCTTCGGTACCGCTCTTTGACCATCATTAGGGTCCACCAAGAGGGCCAGACTACGGGTTTGTCTCACTAAAGAGGGACCCACAACCTAGGTTTCTGTCCTTAGGGTTGATCCTAGCAAACTACAAAGCAATAAATAAAAAAATAATAGCAAGATATCAAGTATCTACTAGGGCTTATTACAAACTCAAGGAAAGAGATGGAGTCTGAAATAATCATGTCGGACACTTTAGGTTCCGTAATCTAATAATCATGTCGGACACCCTATGCATGCTAAATGAAAGATGCAGGATTCAACCATGCCACTGGATCATGGGTTGATGTACAAGGCTCTCCACGTAGGAGTAAAGTGCAACCAGCCTACTAGATTCTTGTCAATGACTGAATATCCAAAGGGAGAAAACAACTAGAAAACAATCTTGCTTTAAACCGAAAACATGCATGCAAAACCATGGAATATCAAAGGACAAGCAGTAAAAGAATCAAGCTCAAAATCATTCAGAAAACCATGCAAGCAGATATGCAAAAGTGAATGTTTTGCTCTCTGACCAGTCTGGTGCTCTTGAATGCGGCGCCAGAGTGGTGCTCTGGAGAGGTGCGCCATATAGGTGCTCCCTAGAAAATCTGGATCAGACTGCAATCTGATCTAGAACCTGACCCAGAATAAAGATGGGTGACTTGTGCTAATGCAGGTTGATTCATGCGAGTGTTAAGAGTTAAAAGCATGATAGGACGCATCTGATCAAAGCTATCTTATTATCATTAAAACAAGATGACTAAATGGGTTCATGGCAAGAACACATGCAAATTGCAAAGGATACAAACATGGAACAAGTAAACCCAATAAAACATAGCTCATGCAAGCGATATATTGCAGATTTTATGCTAGAAATAAAGTAAACATGCTTACAATCAAAAGTGTAGATTTGCATGAAGAGCATCTTGCAAAGAGGATAAGTAAATTCATCATTGAACTCTCATGAAGATATAGAAAAATCAGATTGTATGTGTGGAATTTATAGCATGCTTTATTTCAATGCAAAAGGACAAGAACTCTAAAGGAAAAGTGGGGAGGACTTACCTTGCCCAAGATGTTCCTTCAAGAAAGAAAAGAAAGACCCAAGATAATAAGCTCCTTGATGCTTTGGAAGGGCTGAGAATATCTCTGGATGCAAGGCAAAACTTGAGTGCTCAAGTGAATAGTTGCAGAATTCTGGAGAAGGCTAGTGTAGATGTGTGTCTCTATCTTTCAAGATGATCAGCCCCTCCAAATGGTTGCTTATAGGGTCTATATATAGGGATTTTCCATGGGTAACTCCTAGGACAACAAGGAGCCTCATAGACGAAAAGCCTGGAAGATTCCATAGCATATTCGCTAGTAGAGGTAACAGTCGTGGGAGGTGGAAAGCCAACAGCCTGAGAAATGGTTGGGCGCCTGGTATGTGTGCTGGGTATATGCGCCAGGTTGGTGTGCTAGCTAGGTGTGCCAGGTTGATGTGTTAGCTAGGTGTGCTAGCTAGCACATAGCTAGGTGTGCTAGGTAGGTGTTCTCTCCTACTTGTCTAGATTTTTAATTGGGTTGTGGGCCTACTATGGGTTTAGGATTGGTTTAACTAATAGGATTCAAGGATTAGCCACATCCAAAGCAACATCTGGAAAGCTCATCTACGAGTCACCTTAAAATCGGAGTGTCTACACACTATGATCGCCAATTTTTTTGTAAGAGATCCCTTTGTTGTGTTTCACTCTTGATCTGATGTGGAACCCTAAGATCTAATGTGAAGTTGAGGTCGTGGGTTCACCAGCTCACTAAATCAATGGCTGGATATTGTTTGATGGCTTCCTCGTGCAACATAGTTCCTTTTTTTCCCTTCAAAACAAACAAATCTAGATTAGATCAAGGTGAAGTAAACAAAATCAGAAATAAAGTGGAAGGACATGACTAGATGAACTGAATACTAACCAGGAGTTGTTCCCACATGCATATGGTATGGTTTTAATATGAAATGCAATAATGAAATGAAATATACTGATTGAACGATACTCCCTTCACCCTTGTGTATGCGACATGGAGTGGAGGAAGTGGAGGCATGAACGTGGAGTTGAAACAGAAGAGAGGATCAAGAAGTCCTTGAGAAAATCTAGTAGGGCTTCGCCAAGGGTTGCTCTCTCTGAACAAAACTCTCTCAAGATCAGAAGGTCTCCCCTGACCTAAAGGGTCTAGGGGTCTATTTATAAATGCCAAGACATGAAAAAACTCGCCAAAACGGATTCTGGAAGCTTCTAGAAGTAAGAAATTCAAAATAGAGATATTTTATTCTCGTCGCACATGGAGCAAGTGACACATTTAGATGTGCCGCTACATGGATAGGCGACGATCCATGATATTCTATTTTTCATTGCTGGAAAATAGGCAAAAAATATCTTCTTTGGCCTAGTCGTCGCCCATAGTGGCGTCGAGTTCTAAATATCTCCTCGTTTAAAAATAAAATCCAAAATCGATTTAACAAATATCTAGCAACTATAAACAACTCATCCTACTTTTTCAAACTCTCTCAAAATCGCTAGAATATTCTAGAAGATATTTGAACTTAAAATCAAATTTTAAATCCAAATTCCAAAATCAAAATCTAATTTAAAAGATAAAATCCCCAATAATTACAAGAATTATGCTAAATATATCCATAACAAATTCCAATCTCATAATTACATAAATATTTGGAATTTAAGCACATGTTGAAATTATTTTTTCAAAATATAGATAATTCTAGCATTTAAAAAGTGATAATTGATATCATATCTCATTTTTGACCATGATAAAAGTATACAATTTTAATCCTAACTTCATCCATTATTCTAGAAGTTTCTAGAATTATCTAGCATTGATAAAGATTTATATGATATTCCATAACTATATAAGTACTTAGAAAACCTTAGAAATTAGAATAATCAAGGAAAAAATCATGATAATACTTATAAATATCCCATATATTATATTAAAGCATAGGATGACAAGTTGTTACGAGAGGAATTGCCTAGGATGCCAAGCGCCTGCTAAGTTGGTGTCAGAATATAGTCGCCTATGTTAAAGGCGACGAGATGTGTTGCCTTCTTGACTGGCGTCTAGACTAGTTGCCTGTTTCGAAGGCACCATCCTAGTCTTTTGCATTTTATCCCTGTATTTTATGTTAAATCCAAAGAAGTTCTTTAAAAGCTTGGAAAATACTCAAAAATCGCATGAAATCCTAAAAACATCTTCTTTAAGCTCAGAGTACTCAAATTTGCCACTAATTTAATTAAGATGAGAACATTAACTCTGCCACAGCTAGAGACTTACACTAAAACGTTCAAGGGACTCAAACTTTCCACTAGCTTGAGCAGGTTAACTTTGTCACAGCTAACAACCTTGAATCAAGTAAAATCAATGATGTTTTTAAAAAAAATATGAAATATCTGGAAAGATAGAGCAAAAGATCCTAAGTCTTTCGATCTAGGACCCCTCAAAGGTTCCTATCCTATATGACTCTGGAAAATGAGAAAATAGGATATCTACAAGCACGAGAAAGTCGTTGGATAGCATCCTACCACCGATCCAATGAACCGAGAACCCACACGACGATAACACCATTGCATCTCCTACATGCATCTTGTCAGCTAATCAACAAATCAACAACTGGTGATCACAACGAAAGGTGTCAACGTTAATGAAAATGTCGACAACTACGTCAACACCCCAAAATCCACATCCACTGAGCTGAAATAGAGATCTCCTCCATGGCAACAGTAGGAAGCTCACTGATTTATTGAACCATGGTTGACTACAAGCTGGTATGGATAGGGTTGCGACGGAAGGCAAAAGTATAAACTCTAGGATGAGCTATTGTCATAGGTGACAAAGGAAAAAGACCACGGGAGGCTGCCTACAATAGGGATCGTCAAGCTCCTGACCATGGACATTGCACCAAGCTACCTGTGAATAAGCAAAGCAACAATAGGTGTTAGAACCTAAACAAAGACACAATGCAAGTGGTTAAGGTAACGTAAATGACACACATGCAAATGAAAGTCCAACTATGCACTCTCTCACTATGCATGTCCTAGGTAGGCTGTCCACTTGGGACTCACTCATGGGTATGGATTTTACACTCAGGCTAGAAAGTATAAGTCTCCACTATAAATCATGAGCAAAGCCCAGGTAGTGAATGAGTGGTGCATTAGGATCCTCGACTCCTACAATAGTAGTGAGTTGTAACCTCTACTAACAGTAACGTGACCCTGAACAAGGGGGGACAGGCTGCACGTTGTACACTGAAGCCATAGAACGGAGAACTAGAACTACCCTTCTCAAATTATGAGTGGACTCAAGAAAGGAGATGATGCATGCTTCTAAATGCTCATTCATGTGGTATGCTTGGTGTATTTTACCTGCATTTTTTATTAATCCAAATAGGGAAGAAGTGTGATTTGTCTCTAGTTGTGTCGTATTACTGTTTTTATTTTGTAGATTTTAGATTAGGCCAAAGGGAGAAGCGAACATGCCTTCTCTTTCCCTAGGATGGTAAGTGCGGAAGGGGAAAGAAACACCAAGGTAGGCCACCCAAGCATAGCAGGCAAGCAAGCGTACAACAAGCGAAAGGCATGACCATGGCATGTACGTGTGTCATGTTAACATGATGGTGAAAAGAAAACATCTGTCACACCAAAAGCCAAGTAACAAGGCATGTGCGAGAGTGTGGCGGCATACGAAATGTGTACAAAATTAAACATCTACCAAGAAAAAGGCATGTAGTATACCATCAAACAAGCAATAAATGACAAGCAAATGCAAATATAAGTAAGGAGCAAGCATAAGCAAAGCAATGTGAATAAAAGAAAAAGCCATGCAAGTAAGAAAAGCCAAAAACAAATGCTAGAGTTTAACATCCCTAGTAGAGTCACTTGTTCCTGTGACCATGCCAACAACTGCTTTGTGCGAGGCACGAAAGGCCAAACGCATGAACTGAGAAGGTCACGACGAGAAAGTGAATCTAAGAAAGGATACTCGACTCGAAAACACCAAAGCAAAAGTAAAACAACAAGGATAAGAAAAATGGAGTTGCTACCTAATCTATTAAGTAGGAAGACAAGAAAAACCAGATGCAAAAGAAAGCATATGCATGCATCAAAGTAAAGCAAGATGCAAAAATGATGCTTTGTGGCAAATGGATGTAACACATACGTTATTGCATGCTAAAGAAAGGACAAAGACTCCTACTACGCAAGGAGAAGGTGTTTAGCGCCCTCATATGCTCGATGAATCAGTCTTTCTTGGCTAAATTCACTTGTACATGTGGCTATGCAAATGTATGATTGCTCCTTAATGTATGCCTAGAGATGGATGCTTGATGCCATGTTAGAGTGCGAGTAAAATATGCAGGGAAGCCAATATGCCATAAATCATGTGATTGAGTGCTCAACCTCGCTATATGTGTTCTGGTCCAAGGAACTCGTGTGTAGGAATTACACCAGTACAATCTACTAGGGATGTATGCTAGGTCATCATGCTCTAATTCTTAAAATTCTAAATAGTAAATATTATTTCCCTAATGGATGAATGCCAAATGCCAAAACACGCGTGAAATCATGTAGTGCGAGCATGATTAAGCGAATAAACGAAATTTAGGTAATAATATGTGAGATCAGAAGGAAAGAAATCAAGCTATGTCATGCAAGGGTGCTCAGCTTTACTACCAGTTCTAGATCTGGGGCTCTGCACTGGTCATCTATGTTGGTTGTACGTGTTGATCACTCGCAATGGTGACTCATGTTGATTGTTCATGCTAACGACCCATGCTCCCAATTTCACAGAGCATGCATCAAGCTCTCATCATACGATGATGATGCAAAAGGCATGCAAATCTATTGTAAAACAATGCAAATATGCAAGAGAAACGTGCATAACGATGGACGTCACAATGCCATGAGAATCAAATGCAAATGCAAACATTCTTCTTCTCATGACGTCTCATCCACTGCAACGTCACTGACGACTAACGCACGACAGAAGGAGGATGATTCTCTGGTCATAAGCGCATGGTGGTCATCAAGGAAGAGTCAAGAAAAGAAGGCACACACAAAGTGGGTCACGGCCCAAGCTCAACAGTCGACGGTTTCACATGACCAGTGAACCCATCTCTAGAAAACAGAGAATGCAATGTGAGGAATAACAGACAAAACACAAACAAAACAACATCGAGAAAGCATCATGAAGCAAGAGGAGAATCTAATTATACTCTAGGAATGAAGACTTACTGGAGTTGTTGCACAGTTGTCTCTCCCAACGTCTATAGTTCACTCTAGGTTGTCAAAGCTCGAATGATGGCAAGGGAGGCAAGGCTTGGTTAGAATGTTTTGTGTAGAGGCTAGAGAAAGAGCTCGAGGTGCTGGTTGGGTTACGCAAGGCCTAGATGTGCTAAGGGACTATGTGGATGCTTGGCTATAGTGAAAATAGCCAACAAAGGTAGTGCTTGACTAGGGAGGTTGCGATGGTGCTGAAAGCGGGAATGCAAACTTCTGGATGAAATGGCTATGGATTTTAGGGAGGAAAGAGTGGTGTAGTGGCTTGGGAATGCAAGGGAAGGCTGCATGTGACTAGAGATGTGGTGGCTTGCGATGGCCGGTAATGAGAGGAGGCTGTGAGGCAGTAGGGTGGCTCCTCGTCGATAGGGTTGGCTTCTGTTCCAACTCTACTTGGCTTCTAATGGAAAAGTCATCATGGACAAGGTGGGAGGAGATATATAGGACGTGGGAGTGCATGGTGAACGTAGATGTGTAACAAACTCAAGGAGGAATGGTTGTGATTGAATGAAGAGAGATTGGATTAGATTTTAGATTGAGATAAGGAATATGATAATCAAGACATGTCAATGAACACACTTAGATCCATGCAAGCCAATAGGAAGTGAGGAATTGTTGGTTCAAATGTGAAAGGACCAACTAATCCATAAGCTGTTATTACTAACTAAGGGAGCCACACAAATGAGCCGTGCTAATAACTTGTGCTAGGCACCCTCGCTAGATAGTTGCGGTAGCAAGTCGCGAGCATAACATGTGTTGGACCAATTGCTGGGCCTGCTGCATGGATTTTAAGCCCATTTCCTTACATATTTGGCCACCAAAAGGACTTATGCTTCTAAAATTAGTGCTTTTGCTAAAATTTAGGATAAATCTATGGTCTTAGGCTGGTTTAGGGATGATAGGTTGATTTTTGTATTGAGAAATGTCTTGTCATAGCTAAAGCAAGTTTTTTTATAGGAGTCTATTGACAAGTAGCTATAAAATCGAGATGCCTATACTAACTCATTCCTATACGTAATAGGAATTCTTATTTCTTCTCTAATCATAAAGACCTTGTATACCTCTCCCATTGGCTCAGAGTTATGTTTATTTTTGAATTTGCTTGGGTGACAACTCTTTTCTTATCCTTTTCTCTTTGCTTGGTTTTCAAGTTAAAATCAGACTCAAAGACATCACCCTATTCGTGACCTTCGCCACGTTGCTCCAACCCATGCCTTGAGTTCTCCCTCCAACATGGTCACATATCCAATATCCAATGAGCATTCTCATTTAGAGCTTGAATAGGTTTCATCTCTTGCATGAAGATGTTGTATTCAAAACTCTACCTTCTCATCAGGAAACGGCGCAAGCATTTGTAGTAATCAAGCTGCTCTTCTTTTAAATGATATTTATCACTGTAGGTCCACCAAAGGCTGTTGTAACATTATAATGAAGGAAAAGGCTGTAACATTGCAATGAAGAAAAACTCTAAGCTATCCAACTTTACACATGGTAGTAAGGGAGAGGAAATCCCCTTGAGGAAAACAGTCTCAACAGAACTATGGAACTATGCTGGCCCACACCAGTGCACAAACATGCACATGTACAAACATACACACACATGCACACAAGTGAACATATGAAGACGTCAATGAAAGATAAGGACTAAAAAGAAATAAAAGCTTATCATGTTGGATTACAATACCTTAAGTGATAGAACTCAGCCTGTTTTCCCTCACAAGTGTAATGATCTGAAGCTTGCAGGTCTTCTACCTCACAACATTGGGGAGTACCACCTTAGGGATAGAACTCGGTGTGTTTTTAGTGGCAAGCGCATCAATTCGAAGTTGGCGGGTTATTTACTTTACAACAAAATACACAGGCAGAAACGATGCATGTCTCATTTTTCATGCCTGTTTTCTCTCAGAAGACCAACAATTTGAAGTTTTCCTTACCAACTGATTTCCCAGTTCAGAAAGCTGCAAGTCCTATTCATCAAAGTGGTTCCGCAAAGATGCCCATATTCCTAAAAAATTGTGAAATTATTCAACTTGAAAATATTTGTAGACTGGATTGCTCAAAGCCAAAGAAAACTTCAACCCAAAACACCTCTTACTACAACCCCTAGTGATACCAAGAACACTGATAACAATGTCATTTACTTAGTTTTCCTACATCATAAGTGAGAGTGGTACTCGGCAAATAGTTCCGTTGTACTACATCTAAAAAGAAAACCAAAATGAAATTATCAAAATGACATTGATCCAGCAAAAACATGAACATGCACATAAAACCATTAAAACTAACCGTGAAATTATTATGAGTTGCAGTATATGTACCTACCAACATGCAAGTATATGTTAATAGCATCTAGAATATGATTACTGTGTCATACCAAGATTATAAAATCAAACAAGGTGATGCATAAGCAATAATCTGGCTGATTGTACAGAAAATGTGATACCTGATCTGGCAAGACATGCTTGAAAAATATAAGGGCATATGTTACCATTCAGGAATTTCCCCTGCAAGGGTCACTCAAGATACATATGCCAAACAGATAATCTCATATTGCATTCAACAATAACAAACAAAAGGATGCCAGAACATAGTGAGATTATGATTCTTGCATTTAGTGTCACAGTCATGAGGTCAGACTAACCATGAAAATATTATGAGTTGCAGTATATATCCCTACTAAGATGCAAGTATATGTTAATAGCATTTTCAGTATGATTACTGTGTAACAGCATCTCGATGACAAGATTATAAGATCATTAAGGTGACAGCATGTGATGCATATGCACTAATCTGGCTGATTGTAGAGAAAATGTGATACCTGATCTGGCAAAACATGTTTGAAAAATATAAGGACATATGTTACCATTCAGGAATTTCCCATGCAAGGGTTACTAAAGATACAAATGCCAAGCAGATAATCTTATATTGCATTCAATAATAACAAATAAAATGATGCCAGAGCTCAGTGAGATTATGATTCTTGCATTTAGTGAATAATATCAACTATCATTCATCCAACCATCCTAAAAAATTCAACTAAAAGGATGCTAAGGCAGTTATATTACAGAGGTAGGAAATATTTACTAACACAAAAATACATGTTTGTCCATGCATATATGTTACCAAAATGCACCTTTAAAAGATAGAAAGAGGCCCTTCATCCAAGTATCTAAAATATACCACACAGCCTTTAGAGGAGGGAGAAAAACAATATCACCCATACCAATAAGAGTGAAACGTGGCAAACATATAAACTGCCTTTTAAACTGTTCCTCAGAAAACTCCATCATCTGAAGTTTAACTAAATAAAATCTGCTAAATTCATGTAGGGAATGGTATTTAACTATTTACATTCTTCACACGCTTTGTCAACCAGGAATTTTTTTAAGGAAAGATGACCAATAAGTATTTTACACTTCATTTTTTTTTTAAGAAAAGGAAGGAGTTGATAATATAGGATTAACACTGCTAACACTTTTTCAAACTTCAACTCAAATAACTTCTCAAGATTACATATTTACTAGCAGACAAATAATATAATGAACTCCAAATTGAATAATTGAAGCCCAATTTTAACAAAAGAAATATTTAGTTTTCATAAACAATAATAATAGGTAAAACTAATTAATTTTATGGGAAAAAACAGAACAGGAAGTGCAACCAAATTAATTATATATATTTCTCCTTGCAAGAAAAGCGGAGTAGGAGAAAAGAGTTCTATAAGTCAAATATTGTGAAGAAAATCATTTTTATTGACATCAGAAGTTATGGAACAAGAGGATTTGGCTTTGAAAATCCAAATGAATTAAAAAGCCATCGAGTTAAATTTAGTTTTAATCAAGAATGATCAATTTACTTGATTCACATCTCCAGTAATAGAAAAATTCCTAAGGTAAGATCACCATAGTCTTCTTCAGAGGATCTCCTCCCTCATGAAATTTCACTTGAGAAACTTGCATCAAAGCGGAAATCTTGTTCATCATTCATGATTTTATCCAGATGAGTTCACCCAATCCAGGATTAGTTAGCACTTCTGTACAATTTCGTTGGCTAAAACTGGATTCCCTCCTTGAATTGAATTATTTATTTGAATTCACGTAGGCATATATTCTCAAGCTTTACAGGCCATTCTACTCCAAGCAACTGAGGATTTACCTTCACTGCCACCTGGAAGTCGAGCAAAGAAGCAAAGCAAGAATGATTTGGCATTTGCAAATTTTCGTTTTTCCAGGTCCCACAGCTATCCTGGAACTTCCTGTTAACCACATTTATAGTTTCACCATTGCACCTAGCTCTTGCTAATTCCATACATGGCTTGATCAATCTTTTCATGTACGCATCCAACCCCCTGTTCAATAAATCTACAGATCCATCAGTCACACAAAGAACTTCAGCTTTGAGATTGCATTCTAACCGCGTCCTCAGAGTACCACTATCAGGTAGCTCACGGCAGTCACAACATGTTCCTGAAAAGCCCGGATGTGGACGACGAAAGGCAGCTTCAAGGCATTTGCGGAGACTTTTACGTGGAAAACCACCTGTACTTGTTAAAATGCCAAGTGGTGCCGTCACCGGACTCCTACTCTGAACACACGGGCTTCCTCTCACCTGTTCAACCTCTTCCCCGTCTTCAACAGAACCCATTTCCATCAAAGCTTTGCTACCAACTGATACGAATTCTTGTACTCTTTGCAGATCACAGGAGTTGCTTATATCTTGCACGATCCCACCGTCAACCTTCTTCCCATATGGTCCAAGTGGACTGGCGCGATCCCTAACCTTACGGAAACGACTGTTGACGGACGTCTCCTTGCGAGGGGATGTGAGGACCATCTCCCCCAAATTACCGGTCGAGATGGTGGAATTCGGAGATTGGCCGGTGGTGGCCCTCTTGGCCGGCGGCGCGTTAGCGGCGAGATAGGAGTTCCTGGAGATGGAGCGAATGAGCAAATTGTGAAGAGGCATGTTTTCCCTCCCTATGGTAGCAAACAAAAGCCTGTTGAGCTCCATCTTGGTGAGCTTGGATCCCAGGAACTTCCTGATGCAAGTGAAATACATTTCAGCTCTCTCCCTGCCAAGCTTATTGGAGATGTGCGCTTTGATCTCGAGAGTGTTGGACCGGTAGAAGTGGCGCGACGACTGCATTTCAACTCTTCCTGCCTGTTGCAATGGGAGACCCCTGCAACGGGTCAAACTCCTCAGCTAATTTTTGGTGTTATTACAAGCCACTAAAACGGAAGCGAAGCGTTTTCCCAAAAAAACTCGAAAAGATGACGTTGGATAGCATTGAAGAAAGGCAATCATCAGCCATCAGTAATCAGAGAGAGAGAGAGGTTTTTGTACAAACAAACGGCATAGAGCAGCAGGCGATCGTGCGCAAGCAATCAATCGCAAAAAAGGAAGAAAGATCAAATAAAGGGAGTAGCGAGAGCGAGAGAGAGAGAGGGGAGTTGGGTAGGGGGGCGAGGTTGGTCTTTATTTCGTCGGTGGCGCCAGGAAGAATCAAAGTGAACAATTGCTGCGTGGATTTTGTGAATAAAAATTAGATCACATCGGCTGCTGCTGCCGCCGCGAAGGAAGCAAAAGAAACAAGGAGCGAGGAAGGACGACTGATTTGGGGCAATAACGCAAGCCTTCCCTTCCCTTCACACACGTGCGACAATCATCGTGAGGCGGTCTCGCTTGCCTGGCTTGGTTGGACTGCTTTGATAACTTGTTTCTGCCCAATGGGTGTGTGCTTCTATGTATGACGTCAAATATTTCTTCATTTCTGTACCTTTTCCAATACCATCCTAATAGAAATCTAAGATGTGGGTATGGTACTTTTAAGACGAAAATGTACTTCAAACAATTACATAATGACTACCTTAATCTCGACTAACTTGATGCCTGTCGACACATGTCAGGGACACAAGGAAATAAGGGAAACGACAATAACACTGTGGTGCCTCTAAACTCGATGAAGGTACGATGGATGATGATGGTAGTGGAAGTGACCCATGACTCTAGTCTCCTTCAACAACATCCTCCTTACTAACATGAAGGTCCCAAGCTACCTCGACTGTCTAGATTCATTCATTTCCAGCTTTCAAACAACGCTCATGTCCATTGTGTTTTCTCTCATATGCCTTAAGTAAGGAGGCACTAATTGCACCATCTTCCTCTTCTCCCTCATCAATCTCTATGAGATCCAGTATGGTGTCAATCCCTCGAATGACAACAATGGTGACAACTTTAAGAGGAACCTGAAGAAGAGGGAGAAGGAGAACATTGCTTTGCTCTGCAAGAGGATCCATTTCAGTTAATTTGTTGTTTGTTGTCCTTTGCTTTTTCCTTTTTTAATGGGTTGTAGCCCAACCTTGTTCCTATCAAACAAAACATATTACATAGACATTAGATTTACATTCCAACATTTAACTCAAGTCTCACCACAAAGTAGTCAATTTGCCAATCAAACAAACGATAAAAGTTCAAAACTATGCAAAAATGTTTTGACCTTCACCACCCCAAGCTTGGATCCCTTGTACTAGGTCTTGGTCCTAACAAATGCCAATAATGACATGGAAGGGTCGACATTAGGAAGCACAAATCTCTCCCATTTCACCACGAACACCAAGTTTCTCCTCTTTCTTTGCATCACCACCAACACAATTTCTAATTCTCCTCCTCCTTCCTCCTCTTGGTACTGGTGCCATAAGAACACCAGCAATACCACCAATTACACTAAGTATGGAACAGTCTTCGTTTTCTTTTTTGGAAATAATTTTTAATATATATTACAATCATAACAAACATTTGACTATGAGACCATCACTAAGTGAAACGGATTTCCATATTTTTTTTTTCCCGTCGTTCATTAGATACAAACCTAAGAAGGGAATAATACAATAATTTGATTGTAATATATATGATGTCTGTGGAAGTTGAACTTCCTATCTCTCGTACAACCACAAAGAGACTTCATCACTAGACCAAGTGATTGCAGACATGGAATGATCTTCATTGATAGAGACCAAAATGTGAAAAAAATACAAAAGTGGTACTTTTCTTCTACTGTTGCCGCCGGAGTAGTCTTTCTTTATCACTTTTTTTAACCTACATAAATTTCTATTGGCTCCGTAGTAGGTGGCAACGCTAGGGGTGGTGTAGTTGCTTATCAACTATTTTACACACACTTTCCTCTAAAAAATCATATTTTTGAACTCTAAGTGTTTCACATTCTGTAGGAATATGATTTTTCTAGAAATTGTTCTAGATAATATACCATAAATAATTTGTTAGCTTCCCTTGTACCTTTTTTTTTCTAGAGCAAAATGGGGGTGAACCCTCAGGTATGTGTATATATTATAAGCAAAAATATAGTAAGCAATTACATCAATAGCCCCTAACGAGGAGCTCAATGGAATAGAGCAACACTTGATCAACAAATAAGCAAAACAAAGTAATTCAACATCAAAAGTGTGTAAGACAGACAATCCATAAATATAGTCACAAATCTACTTAATAAAATATAGTGCGTAAGGCATGCAAATAATTCCTGCTTATAGACACCTCAATTTTATAGTCACTTGTCGACAGACTCCTTGGGAAAAGCTTGCTTTAGTTGCGACGAGGCATTAATAAGCACCAAAACCAACCAAACATCCTGAAACATATCCAACACCTAGAACCTATTAGTAAAATTGCCTCGTCTCGATTTTAATGATAACAAAAACATATTTGTGAGCTAACCTTCTTAATTGGTCAAAGAAGTGTTCTCATGGACTTTGAAAGAAAGAAAAAGTGAAATGGACTAAGAAGGAGCATATGTGCAAAATCAATTCAAATCTATTAAAGATTGAAGATGAAGATTCTATTGTATTCAAAGTGTAATGTAAATGTAATATGTTGTATTTTAAGAACTTGTAATTATCTCCTAAATATCCTCATAATACCTTAAGAGAATAACCATAGTCCCAAACCAATCATTCATTGATTGTAACGCCTTAGACCCGGACACGTTACCTAAATCATAGTCTCATAAGCAAAATTACACTAATCATAGTAAAATTAAATAACTGTAATGAAGGCTTACTTCTAGGAAACTTTGTGCGGCTAGAAGTTCTGAATCCGGCACCAGAACTCGACTGCACACGATCTGCACTTGAAAGCCAAACAAAGCATGTGTGAGTGACATCTAAGCCACCCAGTACGCGTCCCTAACACACAAACAACAAAATTCGACAACATTACTAGAAACACAGCTTTTAGTTTATAAAAACTTGATTTTCCTTTCTGAAAATTCATTTTAAAACATCATTTCCTTTTTCTTTTAAAATATGTGGAAATTGTTTCCAAAACCATGTTCTTTCTCAAAACTCATCTTTCTTTTTAATGCTTGGAATCTCTTCCCAAGACTAAAACTACTTTCAAAACTCATATCTTGAGAAACCGCATTTCAAATTAGATCCAACCTAAAACAGAATGCCTCTCGGACTTAAAACCAAAATCATAAATACTGGCTGGTAACTGGTTAAAACACAATCATTATTTTATTCCAGGATTTTAAGACCATTCATAGGTCCAATCCTAGCCAAACCACATTTCTTTTTCATTTCTCGAAATCACATTCTTTTCTTATTCATTTCCACTTTTCTTTATTGATGTTACCTTGATTAGGGGTAACCAAACACACAAGCAGTAGGCGAAGACATCATTTCCCCTACCTCCCTGCACTGCCGTGGTGAAATTCCCCGTGTGGGATGCCACCTCCCTGTCCAACCGGCCTCAATCTCTTTCGTATATGCACAGGGATACGTCTTTATCTGACGTCTCATCGGTGACCTAAACAACTAGGTTCAATGACTTAGGCTCAGCCTATACCGTCGGTGACCAGAACAACTAGGTTCAATAACCTGGGCTCAGCCTACACTGTCATGAGCTCAGTGAGCTGAACAACTAGGTTCAATAACCTAGGCTTAGCCTACACCATCTCAAGCTTGGCAACCACGGTCGTATCTGAAAATTGGCTTCATTAGAGCCTCATACTCCTACCACATTGTCGACACAAACCCCTGTGGTTCCTCAACACATTATTAGTGTTTTATTTTCAAAACTCTTTAAGTTTTCCTTTCAAAACCATTTTCATTTCATGCTCTTGGTTGTAGGAATCTTTTACCCTGCAAAACCTAACCCTCATTTGGGGTCCCAACTTAAATCATGAAAAACCATGCTTTAAAATTGTAAATTAGGTCTCATGCCCATATTTACACAAAAATCATACATCTAATCACTTTTATTCATTATTAGGGCTTTAAACCCAAAATCATTCCCAAATACACATATTTGAGTCCCACAATTCTCCATGCCATTTACATGGAGAAAACACCACTAACACATGCTCATTGTCTATTTAAAACCCTTTCTTTCCATTTTATAATCACATTTATATATGCTAGGACCAGGGCAAAATTGGCAGACCGAAAACCAGGTTCGGCACACCGAAAATCTCTAGTTCGGTACACTGAACATTTTCGGTATACCGATAATCCCTATTTCGGTAGACCAGGTGATTTCGACCTACCGAAACCAAGTATCCTGGCTTAATCTAATAGGGATTCGGTATGCCAAACCCAGTTCGACATGCCGAATTGCCCGAAACCAGGGCACCACCCCTATTCAAGCCCTTGCATTCGTCAGAACTGAGAACCTCTAGCGGACCCCTGAAACACATATCATAAAATACGAGTAAATCATGGGGTGTAGACCCTTGAGTGTACTTCAGAACCCTACATACCATTCATCAATCCATATACCATACAATCCACATGAAAATCACAAAGGGATGGAGTTCAAAAATGGCTACTATAGCCTTCATCCAAAAATTTCGCATAACCCTACCAATTTCAATTCTACTATTTTTCTACGATTTTACATGCATTTTACTCCATTTTCTTGCATTTAACCCATTAAGCTGAAAGAAGAGAATGGGGGAGAAGAGGAGCCACGTACCTCTTCTGCCGAGCCTCCCCAACTCCAGCAAGCCTCTCCAACTCCAAAGAGCTCCTCTCACCTTGGCAAAGCCTTTCCATCGACGAACCACACAAACCACCACCTCCTCTGTCGCGCGTAGTTCTTCCTCTCCTTCTTCTCTCTTGCATCTCAGTCCTTCCTCTTCCACTTGCCTCTCCCCCTCACAATCTCCCCTCCTTTTTATCTCCGCCTCCACCTGCATGGCACCGGCCACCCATCATGTCGGAAGAGACGGGCAGGCATGGGCTGCTGTCTCCTGGTGGCATAGGTGGAGATAGGGGAAGAAGAAGAAGACGGGATGGGGTGGCTCATGAGGGAGAGAAAGAAAAAGAGAGGGGAAAAGAAGGAAAGAAAAAGAAAAAAAAGAAAAGCATGCAAACCAAGGCAACTATGCATTCCTAAACTGGACCCGACATTGGTACCAAATCTCAAATAGGTGCACAGGAAACCAACCAAAATGCTACAACCACAAGAAACAACAGATTATCCATTAATAAACCATTTATACAATATTACAATTAATCACATGGTTTACAATTAAAAATGGATAATCAGGCCCAGATGTCACATTGATAAACATTCAGTATAAGGCTAAACTAGGACATTTGGCATACCAAATAATTGCAGTACACCGCAATCTAGGCATAATGTGGTTTAGAACTGAGGACTAATTTAGTATATCAAAATATTTTCGATTTACCAAATTGTTCAACTATTATGAGTCAATCTTGACTGAAAAGGTTTTTGGTTGAACTTATTTTGGTATACCAAATGACTAACTATTAGAGTAAAAATATAAACGCTAGACACACACTTTCCACCCTTGATTTCTATATATAGGCACCCTATTTGACACATACATGACACACATGGTAGAGCTTCAAGTCCCATCATTTTTTAAACATTCGATTCCCATTTTATCAAATAAATTCCCAAGCAAGAGAGCTTCATTCGCTTCCTTATTTTCCTTGCCAAAAGAGAGTTTGGGAGATTATAAAAAAGAGAATAAAGTTGTAATCTGTCATTTTTAGTATAAGTTCTTCTCTAGTCATGAGAAGGGAAGGATGTGGTTTTTACGTAACTTGGCTAGGGTTCGTCATGGTGTGTAATGGTGGCATCTTGGTCAGGAATAAGATCAAATTAAGGAAACTCTTGAGGAATTCTTGAAGAGTGGACTAAGCTAAGGAGGTTGAACCACTATAAATCACTAGTGTACATCAATTTCTCTCATCCCCTTCTTTACATGATTATAGTTTAATATTCAAATCCTTTATTCCATTCCATTTACTTGTTATTTGCTTGAAATTGAAAAATACACTTAAAATTTGCGTATAATCCTTAAAATTACTATTCACCTTCCTCTAGTGAAATCTATAGATCCAATAATTAGTATCAAAGCCTTATTTGTCTAATTATAAGATTTAATCATCTTCTAAATATGGCTTCATATTCTTATTTATCAAACTCTAGCATTTTAAAAGGACAAAGCATAAATCGACCACCATTTTTGGATGGCACAACTTATAACTATTGCAAATTTAGAATGACAATACTGCTTAAATCTATCAATCTTGATTTATGGGATATAATTGTAAATGGATATACTCCTAGTAAAAATAATTATAAAAAATGGAATGAAAATGAGAATAAATTTGCATCATTAGATGTTAAGGGATTAAATATTTTATTTTGTGCTATAAATGAAGAACAATTTAATCATATTTGTAATTATAGTAATTCTCATGAAACATGGTTGTAATATCTGCATACCTATAGGGGACAACTACAAATCAGCCTCACAGTTTAGTAACGTGGATGAGTCTTGTGGACTAGTATCACATTTTGATCAAACTAGAAATCCAAAACTGATGCAAATCATGTACTAGGATTGATGTCTGTTTGTAATATGGATAAACTAGTTGTATGAATGTTTATCAAGGTTGGTTTGAGTTTAATTATCTCTATTATAATTATGTTTTCTCTAATTCCCTATACTATGTGGTATTTTGGCATTTTGTGACTTGTGTATGTGTGTAGGATCCTAGGACGAGAGAAATTCCAAAAGAGCACAATAGTGCATAGTGTAAAACATGGTTCGTATGTTGCCACCATACCCTGCACAAGCTATGCCCTACAATGCTGATAGCCTATGTTTCTAGGCGGTTGTCAACGATGGGAGGGATTAAAAAGGGGGGAGAGGGGCTACATCAAGGTAGAAAACAAGAGGGAGAGAGAGGAACTAGAGGGTCGAGAGAGAGGGAGACAAGGAGGAGAGGAGGAAGAATGCTTGTTGGAAAATCAAGAAACTCATCGAAGAAGAAAAGTTCGCTGGAGACGTTGTGTATGCATCCAATCTCCCTTTCTCTTTTCTGATTATGCTTCAATTAGTGATAAACACGTAGTTAGATTGCCCTTGATGTATGTTGGAGATTTCTATATTTTTGGATGAATTATAAATTATTTTCATGGGGATTTGCTATAGTAATCTTCAATATGTCCGTTAGCTTTGGATTTTTATATCTCGAGTTATGCAAATCGGTTTTTAGTGATTTCTATCCCAAAGGGTAGAAGACTTAGGGCTCTTCGTTTTCACGTATTTTGTACAATTTTAGGCAGTCTGTGGTGAGATTGCTTGGAGTTCCTATTCTAGGTAATTTCCTTTCATCCTATTTCTGGGTCATTTGTTGGTCTATAAAAACTCGACTAGCATGCTGGTCCCGCAGACCACCCCTCTAGGTTGGTCTCGTGGCCAATTATCGCGGATTGGGTATTCCAGATCCTGTGCTAATGATTAATTAAGTGTCAATTGTGGTTTTGATTTTGTAAATGATTTATGTAATGAAAAATATTTTGGAAAATAATTTTGAAAAGAGAATGCATATGTTTTGGAAATATTTTCCATGGTTTTGGTAGGAACAACATAGTTGAAGGACTGTGTTGGCAAAACACAAGTGTTAATACCTTTGAGAAGTCAGAAACGAGTTCAAGGTTGTGGTTACCGAGTTTAAGTTTGAGGATTGAGCCTTATGACAATTTTTGTGGTACTATAGGACCTGAGGTATAGGAGACCTGAATTACCCTCAGTGTCGGTGCTAGTCGGGTTTAGGGTTTGAGTCTCTAAGTATTCAGGCACCAAGGAATGTTGATAAGACGCACTCTGTGCTGTGTGATATGTGGATATAATGAGGTTGCGGTCGAGGCGGTTCGACTTTTGCATGTGGTAGTTCATCGTGGCAATACATTAGGGTTAGGGTTGAAGCCTTGTCAACTGTTCGTGGCTGACCGGGCACCCATGGCCAAGTTAACTCGTCAGGTTTTTACACTATGAGTATGAGTGTGATTTTGGGATGAATTTATAGCCATGGTTTGGCTTTTCAGATATGCATAAAGTGTTTTCAAAGATGCATAAAGTTTTAAAAAGCTAATAGTAATTTGAAAGGCATGATTTCTCATATAATTTCTCAGATATCTATAGTTAGGTATTATAGTTATGGTGCCTTCTTCAAATTTGATTTTGATACAATGTCTTGGTCCATAAATTCTTGGTGATTCTTGTCTAGGTCATTATTGGACGCATACTGTGTGACAGTGACATCACTCACACGTGTGTTCTTGTGTTTTGCTTTCAGGTGCAAATTGAGGTATACACTTTAGTTCTGGTACATATAGATGGAGCTATATAGCTAGACACCACAATTATGGGTCATGGTAGATTATTAAGATTTATTTTCATTTTAAATTTTAGTTTTTCATAGTTATTTATTTGATAAATAGCTTAGGTAGTATTGATACTAGTATGTAGCATAACGAGGCAATACAGAACGACATCAGAGCATAGGTTACACTAAGTGCACCATCTTAGGTTGTTCGGTCCAGTGCCTCCTTAAGGACTACATAGTGTGAAGCACTTGCACTTGACTTATTACGTGTTTTGTAGTGGTAGCAGGATGCTATTCAATGGTAGAGGTAGAGGTCAGACTCCTGCATTGAGCTTGGGTATGGGAAAGGATAGTAGATGAAGAGGAACGCAGCAAGAGTTAAGCAACATGATGCAGGGATTGTCTAGTCCCTTGGCAAGGGCAACACAAATGGGATGAAGGGAGATCAATGTCTTAAGGAGTTTCATTGATTGGGTGCATCGACTATTGATGGTCGAGGAAAGTTAAGGAGTGTGAGACTTGATTGTTGGAGGTAGAGAAGATCTTTGAAGGTATGAAGTACTCAGAGGAGAAGTAGGTTCAGCTAGTGACCTTCCAATTCATCGGCAATGTTGACTAATGGTGGAAAGCCACACGTAGACTAAAATTCTCAAATGCTAATTTGTTGATGATCTCGTGGAAAGATTTTTTGGGCATCTTCTATGAGAAGTATTTCCTAGAGCATGAGAGGGATATATTGGATAGGGAGTTCTAGAACCTGAAGTAGGGCAACATGACAGTGGCAATGTGCGGGGCAACGTTCACCTGGTTAAAGTAGTTTATGCAAACATTTGATATAGAGTAGTGTAGAGCCAAGAGATTCGTAGAAGGACTAAACCTAGGACTCAGGTTGAAGGTCCTAGGCTATCAGTGTCAAACCTTAGTAGATGTAGTGGACCTGGCTATTTTTGGAAAACCAACCCAAGGAGAAAGGGAGGATGTTCGCTCCATGGCCTTCTACTTCTAAGATGCAAACCATTAGGAGTTCTAGGAGCTCCAGAAAAAATGGAAAGAGCACTCTGATTCTATTGTCAAGGAAGGGTGTAGTTTTGCTGGGAAAGGTAGTACTAGATATAATCAAACTGACTTAAATAGTGGCTCGTAGGAAGGAAGATCTTGTTTTGTCTGTGGACTAATAGGGCACATAGCGTCTTAGTGTACTCATTGACAGTAGAATCTAGACGACATGGTGTGCTACAATTGTGAGAAGACTGGGCATATTTAGTAGGTGTCCTAATCCTCAAAAGTCAATTAGGGATGGACCTCATCAACCAACCAAAGGATGAGTGTTCACAATATCTGTGCCTAATGCCGATCCTTCAGGGGATGTTGTAAAGGACAAGGAGCAGTGATGAGTTATATAATATAGATCTTTTACTTCCTATTTAGTAATGTATTTAGTACTATTCTCAATAATAATTATGGTTTGTGGTTATGATGTCTGTTGTTATTAAGTTCTTTTTTGGTGGCTAACAGAATGGCTAGGGTGTTGTTCGACTCAGGGAATTCATTCTCTTTTATCTCTAAGTCATTTGCAATTGAAATTGGAAAAAGGCTAGCTAGATGATGTATCTTATTTAATTACCGTAAGTGCATGGTGTACTATGTAGTACGTGGCAAATACGGGTCGATCCTAGAAAGAAAAGTGTTTTAGAATCAAAGATTTATTACCAGTTATTGAAAATAAGGAGTTGAAAAAGTTGATATGAAAAGGAAAATCTAACACTAGACTATTAGAATGCTATGCAATGAACTAAAACCTAGGGTGTCGAATCCATTTATATAAAATTGAGAATGCATGATCATGTTTACTTCCTCCCCCATTTATTGATCTAAATAACTTGATTTAATGATTCTTATCTTAACAAGTATAATCTATATGCAATGCACCATAGACTATCAAGTCAAGGAATAAAAATGCACAAATCAAATTAAATCAAATAACATATGATAGAATTGAGATTATATACACAACACCCAATTAAATCTTCCCTAAGCATAGACTAAAAAGATGAAATCAATGTTCATCTATCAAAGTTTTTTGATTCATTGAATGGTCTATGTAATATACATTCAACCCACATATTCATTGCATGAAACACAAGGAGAAAGAGAAAAAAACATGATCACACATCTCAATCTAAATAAACTTCATCTCTACCCTAGATCTAGAAGATTAGCCAAGCATGATAACATAAAACATTAAAATAAAAGAAGGGGAAGAAGGAGAAAGAGAAGACATAATTAAATAAAATTTTGTTTTATTAAAGGGAACCTGAGATTACACTAATGATCTTCAGGATCTCCAAAAATACATGAAAAGAAAGAGAATCTAAAACCTTGCTTCCTTGGGACTTTATAGATCTAAATAAGGGGTCCTTTTATAAGCTTACAATAACTTGCTTATGTCAGAGACAAATCTGAATACAAAATTTAATCTTGAATTTTGAATACAAGATATTTACAAGTGAGAATCTTATCCAAA
>JAMKQA010039783.1:0-27493 GCA_024699735.1 Posidonia australis | reverse complement strand
GCGCCAGGTAGGTGTGCTAGCTAGGTGTGCCAGGTATGTGTGCTAGGTATGTGTGCTAGGTAGGTGTGCTAGGTATGTGTGCTAGGTTTGTGTGCTAGGTTGGTGTGCTAGCTAAGTGCTCTCCCCTACTGGTCTGGTTTTCTAACTGGGCTGCAAGCTTGCTACGGGTTTAAGGTTGTTCAAGGAACATAACCAAGGCAACATATGGGAAAACTCATCTTTGGGTCACCTCAAAATCGAGGTGTCTACGCATTGCATATTATCCATTTGAGCCCACCTTGCCATTTACTCACAAGTATTCATGTTTAATTCGATTTAATAAGTTTCGATCAGTGTTTTCCTTGTTTTACCTGCATCCGCATAACATTAAGCATCATGCCCATTCAGACGTATATTAATGACATCCATGCATTGCATATTGCATATCGCTCAAGGGTGTACAGTAATTGGCATAATCGCCTACATCATGTCCTGAATCGGATTCCACGCATTGCATATCACATATCGCCCAAGGGCGTATAGTAAATAGCATTTGTACTAACATAATATCCTGAACTGGATTCTATGCATTGCATATTGCATATCGCCCAAGGGCGTACAGTAATCAGCATAATCGCCTACATCAAGTCTTGTACCGGTTTCCATGCATTGCATATCGCATATCGCTCAAGGGCGTACATTAAATAGCGTTTGTGCTAACATAATGTCCCGAGCATCGCACACATCGTTTTCCATCGTGTTTCTTTTTTATTTCTCGGATCCATCTCTAGGGCAAGGATGTTTACTGTGTCGAGTTCTTGTGGACCGTCGGTCTAGAACTCGTACAGCATGGCTAAGTATTTGGTTGCTTGGTTTTTACCTCTTGCATTTCGTCTATTTTTGCATGGCATGAAGCACACATCTTTCTTAGACATAAGCAAGCATACATTCGCTTTTACTACACACACAAGCAGGAAAAAGTGTAGAAAGACTGATTCGTCAGGCGTACGGGGGTGCCTAACACCTTCCTCGTGTGTAGCAAGAGTTTTTACCTGTTTCCCTGCCCACAATGACCTATGTGTTATCCCTTGGCATTGGAGTCATTTCTTTTATTTGTTTTTGTTTGTTTGTTTTGCATCGCATTGCATTTTTCCTATTTTCCTCATCTTTCTGTTAAATAGATTAGGGGGTGATTCTCCTTATCCATTTGTTTTGTTGTTATGTATTTTCCGGTGTTTTCAAGTTGAATGTCCCTTTCCTTGGACTCACTACTCCTATCGTGGCCCTATCGGTCCTTGTGTCCTCTTCTCTTCTGGATAGAGACACATAGGGTGCTCGTCGTACCCCGTTGACATGGTCACAAGAAGAAAAAATGGCAATTGGCATCAGTTAGGTAATTCATTGAAAAATATGCACACCCAATTAAAAAAATAATGGGAGAAGAAGAGATGGAATTGTGAACACCATTGAAAAATATTATTCACAAAACATATTCATATGGAAAATATGTAAATGGGAAAAAATTAAGAGAAAATAAAAAAAAATTGAAAAATAAATCCTTGAGTGAATAATGGTTGTCATCCTTGTCATCAGGCCATTGCTATCGTTGAGTCATCATCCTTGTCATTGAAGTTCACTATGGGCATGCCAAGAGAAAGGGAAAAATAGATTAAGGCATTCACTATGACATGGAGAAGGAGTAGATGATTGGAAAACTAAAGTTAAGAGAGAGGAAACATTGTTGTCCTTGAGTGAAGAAAAGGAGAAGAAGATTGAAAAGAAAAAGATTCAAAAAGAAAAACCTTGAGTGATGAACATTGCTATCTTCATCGTCGAGCCATTGTTGTCGCTGGGTCACCATCCACATTGCTATTGGAACACTGAGTTGCCCTCCACATGTCGCCAAAGAGCATGCCAAGAGAAAGAAAGGAAAAGAGAACGAGAGATTAAGGTTTGCGAAACCAATTTTATGGTCGATGGCTACAATTGTAATTTCATTGAGGTATTTTGTATATTGCGTTTGAAGTTATAAGGATACTTTAGGAAGTTAACAAGATATTTACCATTTTTCTAGAGAATTTTTTCTTTTTTGGCAAACGATAATATATATATTTCTTCCTACGATTTATGATATTCAAATTTAAGAGAGATATATGAATTCCACTGTCCCTAATTAGCTACACCATAAAAGTGTGAGAAGCTATTAACCATGAGTTTTTTTAAAAACACAACTTTTGTATAAAATGAACCACAAAAACTAACACCAACTTTTTAAAATAAACTACAATCAATGACTCATTTGGGACCATGGTAGCATTTGGGTGGCGACTCCATCCACTCTTGGCTCTGTAGTTCTCACGATCGAATGATTTCCTCAAACAAACGATCGAATGCAGAGAACATTGCATAAGAGGAACAAAGTTACAAAACATTGCAGAGAACGTAGGATTTGAGGAACGATCAGGAATAACTCTTGTAGAAGGCTCGCTGATTCCTATTATAGTAGCCGTTCTTGAGTTTTATGAGTTAAAAATGACTCTAAACAAACACTACCCATGTTGATATGTAGTAGCATTTTTTCTCCAAAAGCATTCTAAAAGAAAACCTTGAACGTGAAGTGGGCCTCGATGAGTTTCCTTTAAGACCCGACCCGATTCGACCCGATGAAGAGAAACCCGCTCAAACAGTAAGGCTGGGGGTGTGGTCTCCGGATTGCAGAGCCAGAAGAACGGGAATAAATACGATTTCGAAGTGAAGACGGAGAGCCATGGCGGGAACAGGAGCGGCGACGGCGGCGGCGGGAGGTGGAAGAGGAGGCGGAGTGGAGGCGGGGGACGAGTTCTACCTCCGATACTACGTGGGGCACAAAGGCAAGTTCGGGCACGAGTTCCTAGAGTTCGAGTTCCGCCCCGACGGGAAGCTCCGGTACGCCAACAACTCCAATTACAAGAACGACACCATCATCCGCAAGGAGCTCTTCCTCACCCCCGCTGTTCTCCGCGAGTGCCGCCGCATCATCGCCGACTCCGAGGTAAATCCACATAACAATAAAAAGTCCTCACCTTTTTGTGGATTTCTGTGTTGTGTTGTTCCTCGGGGTTTTGTTCTTATGTGTAATTGTGGTTGTGGGTTGATTTGGTGTCTGTTAGATTATGAGGGAGGATGACAACAACTAGCCGGAGCCAGATCGGGTGGGGAGGCAGGAACTGGAGATTGTGATGGAGAATGAACATATCTCCTTTACGACCTCCAAGATTGGGTCTCTTGTTGATGTCCAGAGCAGCAAAGACCCGGAAGGGCTTCGCATTTTCTACTACCTTGTCCAGGTTTGGGAAAGCTCTCTTCTCTCTCTCTCTCTCTCTCTCTCTCTCTCTCTCTCTCTCCCCATTTGAACTATTTTTGCTACAGTTTCTATAGTGTTCTCTCTAGATAGAGTAGCTATCGTTTGGTTATGATTTAACGGACCCTCTGTGAACATACTTATGATATGCATTGGTGCTGAAGTTTTCCGTGCCTATGTTTACAGTTACATTACTTGTTTGTTAATTTATGTTTCATATCTATGTTGGTTTGACGAATGGCAACATCCTGTGGCTGTTGAAACATGCTATACGGGTTCCTCCTTGTCTGATTTTTGGTTTTATTTGGACCTTCCATTTCTATTTACTGGTTTTTGTCATGATAATACTAGCTAGTGGTTTCAAGCCGTTGACCTTTGGTTGGTTTTATCTTTGTCCTTGTTAGTGGCTTTCTTGCAATCCGCTTAAGCTGTATTTTGGTTTTAGTTCAACACTAATCTATGTTAGCAGTATGCAAGCCCACTGAATTAACTAGAAGACACAAGGTTTTTTTTTCTCTTTGATTTTTTCCTAGTAAAAAAGATTATATTTAGTCTAGCATGAATGCACCTAATCAATGGCAATCTTTCTTAATTGTGCTTAGTAGTTAGTACTTGGTTTTTCAGCACATGAACGAGTTATAGTTTTTTGTCTAATGTATTTTAGAAGTTATTATTCATTTTATGGTACATAACAAGTTGTATTAATGTTTCTATATTTGAGAATATATGGGGGTTGTTTGCATTTTTTAAACAAAAACAGTAAAAAACAATAGAAAACATTTGTCACTATTGTATTGCATCAATAAGGCAATTAGTCGCCGAGGCTTGGGCTAAGTTCAGTTAAAGTAGCCAGCTTGCAAACTATGTCTACTGATTAGTTCCTCAAATCACATATATATTGTGAACAACTAAAGAATTAATATTGGTGAAAGAAACAGCTTCTTTTAACAGTGTGTATAATTAATCTCAACCTCTTACGGCATAGAGATATTTGAAATCCTTTTTCTACTGAAATCCTTTTTGAAACTGTACAATGTGGGATGGGTTGTGGTCTTAACTCCTAAATAAAGGTAGTCAAGGAAATAGAACTAAAAGAAACTAGACTTTTCTAGCATATGATGAATGTCTTAGCAAAAAATCAACTAATGATTATTCCCAAGTAACAACTTTAACCTAAATAAGGTTATTTCTTTAATAATTTGTTAGAGAATTATAGTAGATATGTCAACTTTGTAGCCTTCCTTTATATTATACGATTACAAGAATCAATCTACATCACTGTCTACTACTCAGCAAACAAAATATTTTTGCCTTCAGGAAATTGCTGTTTAAGTGATTTGTTGTTGCTAATTTTAAGATGTTTGCTGATCTCACGTTTTGGTCTTTGGATGGTTGCAGGACCTGAAGTGCTTTGTGTTCTCGCTCATCTCACTGCACTTTAAGATCAAGCCTATCCAGTCTTAAGTAACAACCTTTCCGTACTTTCTACCATTGGTTATGTTTGCTCTGGTTGCGGGGTCAAAGCATACATCGCTTGGTTTTTTGAGGTGTTGACAATTGTATTCCTTTTTCCTACTTTGTTTATCTGTTGATTTGTTAGCGTTGCTATATTTTTACTTTTCTAGACGAACATGAGTGATTCTAGCATTCTTGCAGGTGTTGCTACCTCAGTATTTGAATGCTCGTGAGCTCCTAGGACTTGTCCTAGTGAAAGTGTTTGATTTTGGAGGTTTATTTTGTTGATGTTCCTAGGCTTAGTAGTCGATCCTAATCACTATTTTCCTATTGAAGTGTATGTTTTGATTGGCTACTCTCTTGGGCTTCGGTATCACACTATGAGACGGTTTATCAATTTTGCCGCAACGTTTATTGTTTGTGTTTCGTAGTTGTGTATGTGCTTGAAGGATTCATGTGGCGAGGCTTTTTTTTTAATTAATATTAGTCACTTGGATTCACCTTTATTAAGATTACATGTTATGCTTTTGGATTAATCATGTTTCGAGACCATTCCTACGCAGCAGACGTGTGTTGTAATCGTGAAACTGAAATTGCAGAGTAATTATGGGGAGGAATAGGCTTACGTCACAAACCTCATGATTCTTTGTAGAGTGCTAGGGTTGCGATGTTACGGTGTACATTTTATGCTTCTCTGGGCTAGGATCCTAGAAGTTGTGCTTTCTAAAGTTGTTCTCTCACAAGCATTATATGCTACACCCTAAAATGTTGAGCAAACCCTATTGCAAATGTAAAATCTCTCATTTAAAATTTTTAGTGGTTAAAATGGTGGGAAGATTCCTCTTCAACAGACGAGGGTGGATCATAGACTCTATCATTGATCAGATTGTAGGTAACTATCAAACTTGATTGTTTTTTGCAAACTTTGGGAAGTATCACCTCGAAATTAGTTTGGAAATGAAAGGTTCTTAGTACAAGTCGGTAGTTGTGTTGAACATTACTTTGCCTAAAATGTTGGAATGTATTATGAGTAATGAGTTAGAAAGCATTGTAATTTAGTTGAAATGTTGGCAATGCCACTCTTTTTTAAAGTAACATCACGTCGAAATTGGTTTGGAAATTAAAGGTTCTTAGTACAAGTTAGTAATTATGTTAAACTTTACTTTGCCTAAAATGTTGAAACGTAATATCAACAATAGAGTTAGAAAACATTATCATCTAGTTGAAACGTTGGCAGTGTCACTCTTTTTATTGTAATTATCCACCTCTTGGAATGTTGCAAATATGACCAACAACTTGTTCCCAAGAACCAAGGTCGAACATAGTTAGTATGTGGCTAAGGAGAACTCAATGACACGCTCCTCTTGGAGTTGTAGCCTTAGCGATCGTCAGGTGGTAGGCAGAGGTTGACTGCGACGGTGTTTTCCTATGGTAGAGTTGGTTTAACACTCTGCACGTAATTGAACTCACGATCGGAGCGAGGAAAACCCCTATCGTCACTTGAGAAGAAGAAAAAGATGGAAGAGACAAAGTTGGGAGAGAGATTCAATCATTCTTTCATAATATTCAATCTTATTACATTTTCTTATTTAAACTCACAACGAGATCCTACATCCAACCACTTATGTAATAATCCCATAACAGCTCGACACTTGTCGCTCCTTTTCCCAACAAGATCTAACAAATCCCAACAGCCTCCACGCTAGCACAACGGTCTGCTAGTCGTTGCGACACACTGTCGCTTCTCGATCACTCTGACCTCCCATCCGACACATGCTCATCGTTCTAGCCCACTGTACTAGGCCCAATGGTGCAGCTCGTATCAACTCCCCTACCCTTAACACCAGTGATGTCCTCGTCGATCAATGTCGGAAAACTTCGTCAGACCTCTTCGTATTTTTCCCAAGTGGCATCCTACATGGCATAACCCGACCATTGAATCAAAACTTCAATAATAGCAACTCCCTTGTACTTAACTAGCCAACGATCCAAGATTTTAATCGACTCTCTTGTTGTAGCCTCCTTGTTAGGCCATGTTGGAGGAAGCGACGTGGCAGTTGTCGACTCACTCCTGTATCCCTTCAGTTGTGAAACATGGAAGACCAGATGCATCCATGATCCCTCCGACAACTGGAGCTTATAAGCCACCTCTTTGACACACTTAATTATTTCATATGGCTTATAGAATCGTGCTGCTAACTTGTGAGAACGATGGTCTCTCACAATGTCCTGTCAATAGGGATGTAATTTCAAAAGCACCCATTCTCCCACCTGAAACTCCTAGTCCGTCTGATGAAGGTCAGCGTTCCTCTTCATCCACTCAGACACTCGCTTCATGTGCAACTTAAGCTAATAAATCACTTCATCTCGATCCTTGAGTTGCACCTCAACTACTTGAACCTTGGTAAGCCTTGGAATATATGTCGAGGGTGTAAGCAGAGTCACTCCATAAACAACTTCAAATGGTGAGCAACCTGTGGAGGAATGGAATGTTGTGTTATACTAGAATTCTCACTAAGCTAACCATTGGCACCACACCTGAGGTTGACCGCTGCAAAGGCATCAGAGATATGTTTCTAACGTCCAATTAACCACCTCTGTCTGGCCGTCCGTCTATGGGTGGTAGGCGTAGCTAAACTTGAGTTGACTACCCTGAAGTCTAAATAATTCTCGCTAGAAGCTACCAGTAAACATAACGTTTCTGTCACTGATGATTGTCTTCAAGAATCCATGCAATTTGACCACCATGTCCATGAACTGTTGTGTGACGGTGATTGCTGTGTATGGATGCTTCAATGGCACAAAGCAGGCATACTTGGTGAGACGGTCAACCTCCAGCAAAATCATCAAATATCCCTTGGAAAAAGGAAGTCTCTCGATGAAATCTATGGAAATATCTTCCCATGGTCGCTCCGACACTGGTAATGGCTACAAGAGACCGATAGGAGACAAATGCTTGACCTTCTAGCGCTGGCATGTATCACACTACTAAATGAACTCTTCCAGTTCTCCCTTAAGTCCCTTCCAATGGACATTCCTTCACAATTTCTTTAAGGTCTTCAGGTAACTCGAGTGTCCACTGGTTGGAGAGCTATGGAACTCCGACAACATTTAGGCTCGTAAAAGGGACTATTGCCCAATAAGCAGTCTTCTCTTATAATACAAAATATCCTGTTGGAGACGATATTTACTTGGATCAAGTTGTCCTTGATGCCATTGTTCCATTACTTGAATTAAGTCCGATTCCTCCACATATGCTTGCCAGAGCTGGTTAAGTCACTTCGGAGTTGTCATAAACAACCCATTCAGTTCCACAACTTTTGTTTGCCACGAGAGAGAATCAACGACCACAATTGCTGCGCCCCTCCTATATTCCACTGTAAAATCAAACCCCATGAGCTTTACCAACCACTTTTGTTGCACTAGAGTGCTAATCTTCTACTAGAGTAAATATTTGAGGCTTCTTTGATCCGTCAAGATGGTGAATCTCTTACCCAAAAGATAGGATCTGCACTTTCGAACAATCAGGAGCACCGCTAGCATTTCTTTCTCATATGTCGACAGCCCAAGCTACCTTTCCTTCAGAGCCTAGCTTAAAACTGCTATTGGGTGCCCTTCTTGCACTAGTATTGCACCAACTCCAACCCCTGATGCGTCGCACTCCACCACGAAGTCTCAATCGAAGTTAGGCATTCGGAGGACATGAGATGAACTCAGAGCCCTCTTTAGAACACTAAAAGCTTGGCTCGCCCCCTTATTCCAGTGAAACCCATTTTTCCTTAACAGAGCTGTCAAGGGAGCATCTATTCCTCCATAATTTCGAATGAACTTTCTATAATACCCAGCTAACCCCAAGAATCCCTAAAGGGCATGGACGTTCTTCGGCTCTGGTCATTGTTGAATGTAGAGGATTTTTTGTGGATCAACCTTCACCCCTTTGGATGAGACAATATGACCAAGGTACTTTACTTGCTGCACCCCGAAGTTGCATTTGGATTTATTGGCAAACAGATGATGCTTCTCCAATATTCCCAAGACCTGCCGCAAATGGTTTAAATGAGACGCCCATGTGGGGGAGTACACCAGGATATCATTGAAGAACACCAATACAAATCGACGAAGAAGCGACCAGAAAATGTCATTTATCAAACTTTGAAACGTGGCTAGCGTGTTAGTCGAGCCAAAAGGCATGACTACGAACTCATAATGCTCATCATGGATCATGAAGGTTGTCTTTGGTATGTTAGGCTCCACTACTCGGATCTGGTAGTAGCCTGAACGGAGATCCAACTCAGAATAATAGTAGGCCCCATGCAATTCATCTAGCAACTCGTCCACCACTGGAATTGAGAATTTGTCCTTCACAATGTGTTGATTTAGAGCTCTATAATTGATGCACATTCAAAAGCTTCCATCCTTCTTTCTCACTAGTAATGCCAACGACAAGAAGGGGCTCATGCTAAGTCTCACCGTTCCTGAAGCTAGGAATGCCTTCACCTGTCTTTCCATCTTATTTTTTTGACAAAAGGGGTATCGGTAGGGAGGCACTGAGATGGTCTTCTTCTTGTTTAGCAACGGAATCCTGTGGTCCTGGGATCTAGCTAGAGGAAGATCATTTGGCTCCTTGAAAATACTTGAAAATTCCTCAAGCAATCCCAGGCTACCTGACCAAAGGCTCCTCATCAGCTTTAGATAGAGTTTGGATCTGTAATAGAGCCATGTGCTTGGGTTCTTTCAGGCCCCTCCCTAGCTTACACAGGTTAATCCAATCCAAGCTTCCCAAGGGAAGACATTTAATTTTCTTTAAACAACCCCTATAATTGAATTGCAGTAGTTGATCCTGCATGTTCCACAAAATAGAGTCTAGCGAACTCAACCATTGCATGCCCAAGATCACGTCATAGATTCCAATATCAATGACCTAGAAATCAAGCCTCATGCCAGTTCCCTGGATCACCAAGTCCACCCCCTAGCACTAACCCAGGTTAACAAGGCTTCCCTTTCCTGCAATTCTCACTATACTCCTTAGGTTTTCTGCCAGCAGAAGCTTGGAATTTTAGGCAATACAGGTAGATCCACAAAGTTATGGGTGCTCCTAGAAATGAACATGACTAAGACTCGACGATTAACTAACTTACCCTAAGCTCTGAAGGTATTTGGACTTACATTACCTGTCATTGCATATAGGGACACCACTAAACCCTCCTCCTTCTTATCCACATCAGAAGGTTCCAACTCAGGCTTAACCTCTTCCCCATCGGCATCCCATTTTCCATGCAGTAAGTATAAGGTCTGTTGCATGCAATGGTGTCCCCGTTCCCATTTCTAATCGTAGTTATAACACAACTGCTTGTCTCGACAATCCTTCATCTCAACCGGAGTTAGTCTCTTGACCGGTAGAGAACTCAAGCCACTCTAACTCCCAACACCACTCACTGTTAGTCCTTGACTCGGTTTATGAGTAGTTGAAAAGTCACTCCTATTACTCTTGCTCAGACCCTACATCTTCCCCTCATAGATACAGGTTAATTTTACCGTCGTCATCAGGGATTTAGGATTATACACCTGCACCTTCAGCCTCAAATCTTCTCGTAACCTGCTGACAAAAATCTCTACCAACGCCTCCTCCGACATGTCCCATATATGGTTAGATAATGCCTCGAATTCCCCTTGATACTCCCATACCGATCCCCCCTTTCGGAGCTTGGACAGCAAGGCCACTGGCTTGTCCATTGTCGTCTGTCCAAAGCATTGTAGCACATTTGTTTTGAATATTGCCCAAGAAGTGGCCCAACCAATGTTCTCATACCACTTGTACCATTGCATGGCATCTCCTAACAAGTGTAGAGCAACATACCTAACCTTCATATCTCCTTGATATCGTGGAAGGCAAAAAACCTCTTCACTCGCATCAACTAGCTCGTTGGGTCCTCCATGCCATCATATACAGGGAAAATCAATTTAATAGCGTAACGTGGAAGAATTCCATTGGAACTAGCTCATGCAGGAGTCATTTGTTGCTTGTGACCAGATCCTTCAACTTCTAGGGACAATCCCTTCGCAACTTGCCACTCCACACTTAGTGTCTACATCAGTCCCACCATCTCTTTCAATATTTGCCGTGTCTCTAGTGTCTCCTTCAGCTGCTTTTGTTGCAGCTACAACAAAAGATCCATTTTCTCCGTTGATTCCACTCCGCTCCGGTCGTCACTGTTAGAGTCGAAAAACTCGAACAAAGTCGACTTTGACACCAAGTTGACCCGCTTCTCTCGGAGCTATAGCCTCAACGATCGTCGGGCGACAGGCAGAGGCCGGTCGTGATGATCCTTTCCTATGGTGGAGTTGGTTTAACGCTCTGCACGTAATTGAACTTACGGTTGGAGTGGGGAAAATCCCTACCGTCGCCAAAAAAGAAGAAGATGGAAGACAAGTTGGGTTAGAGAATCAATCATTCTTTTATAATGTTCAACCTTGTTACATTTTCTTATTTATACCCACAGTTCGGGCCCACATCCAACCACTTACACAACAACCCTATAACAACTTGATACTTGTCGCTCCTTTTTTCGACAAAACCCAACAAATACCAATAGCCTCCACGCCAACACAACAGTCTGCTAGCCGTTGCAATACACCACTGCTCCTCGATCTTCTGACTTCCCGTCCGATACACGCTTGCCGTCCTAACCCATTGGATCAGGCCCAACAATGCAACTCGCATCTACTCAAGGCCTGGCCTGACAAAGTCTTTATGGTAGTCCATAGTCGTGCAGGTCGTTGATTACAATTGCTAAGAGTTTCTGTTAAGGTTAGGACTTCCACTTGGTTGGAGGGTCCACAGTGTCATTATTTAAAAAATAATAATTTCCATTAATTCATATTTTCAAGATTTCCTATGTATTTTTGTAAATTTCTATTATTTCTTTTCTAGATTTTTTATTCATTTTTTTGGGTGAGGGTGGTATTTGAAAAAAAAATTCTACAATTATTAACACTGGAAGGATGATAAATTGAAGATAGTTTGCACCTTAGATTTGACGTCGATGATTTCTCATCATCGTTGACATTATCCTTCATGTTGTTGATTAAGATATATGCAGCACATCATTATTGAAATGGCAAAATTGAGTTGGACCTTGTACGTTAGTCTTGTATATGATCTTGAACCTTAAAACTATTATTTTCTTAAGTTGCATGTAATACAATTTCCTTATTATTTTTGGAGTATATTTTAACATAAATTAAGTCACTTGATTTAAATGGTAAAAATTTACTAAATTTACTATTTTTTTCTTTGAGAATTATGTAATATGAAATTCTGTGAGTTTTTTTAATGTAAACACCCGAGAGACAGGTGCGGAAATTGTGCCTTATATACCAGAAAATTTATTCCGTCCTCACACTCTCACCCTCTTGTCTTCTCTCTCTCTCTCACTCACACACACGCACCTGAAAAAAACCAGTGTTCTCCTCTTCTCTTGGGGCCGGCGGCAAAGCGAAGGGCAGAGGGAGAAAGGGTTCGGAGGGGATGGAGGAGGAGAAGGAGGAAGTGGTGGCGGAAGTCGAAGCCGTCCGCGCCGTCTACGGTGACGATTGCCGCGTCATCCGGGAATTCCCGCCGTACCTCGCGGTGCACATTAGGCCTCATACCGCCGACATCTCTTCCCAACAGGTCTCTCTTTTCCTTCACCCAACCTTCTTTCCCTTGTTTCCGCCTTCGATTAATCATGAACAAAAGAAGAAACAGGTCTCAGTTCTTGCCCCTCCCCCTGCAGTTCGTCGAAGTTGTTCTTGGGATCGAAGCAAATGCACAGGTATTGGAACTTATGCCAACCTTTTCTTTTTCATAATGGGCTGTTTAGGTCAAATAGTATTTCAAGTTGTTCTTGAACTATTTCTTTTTCGAAGTTCATCTACATCAGTAAATACGTTGAGGATCATATTTGGGTGTCTATATGTCACCAAGATTTCCCAATTGGTTCAGTGGTTTGGGAATTGTGTTAGCTAGCTGGTAGTTATTCCTGTTATAGGTTAATAACTGATAATTGGGTCTATTAGCATAGCCCGATTAACCAAATACCTATTTAGCTCTTTTGTCTATTAGTAGGTTGTTATTTTGGTTAGTCGATGCTGCTGTAGTGGGACCCATGTGTCAGGCTGTGGGGGAGTTGATCTGTTGGTTCGTTGGAGTGGAATGGTTCTATAGAAACTCTTTAAACTCTTGTGGAGGAAGCAAGAGGGGCATCGAAATTCAGATCTCGGTTGCATCCAAACCAGGACTGTTTGTGTTCTTCCACCCAAACTACTATTACTGCTTTATCTCTAGCTAATCTCATCGCCACGGCTGCTGTTAGAACCAAAAGCCATTGTTCTGGCGAGTCTCAGCGAGGAGTTGCGGTGGAGCCTATAAAAGTGGTATCAGAGCCTTTCACATTGGAGTGGAGGCTTTCAAGCAGCTAATGAGAGATGCCATTGAGGAGATGAAACTCCGTCACTGCAACCTGAAACAGGACATGGCTGAAATCACTCAGTCCCTCGTTGTTGAAATCTCGGAAATAGCTGGGAAAGTTTAGTTGATGGAGGTTGGATCTAGAGTGATAGGAGATTCCTGTAGTAGTAGGCCTACTTGGGGAACTAGGGTTGCAACACTTCATGTGAAGCCTGCTAATGTGAAGTTGCCCACATATGATGGCACTCAAGACCCCAAGAGATGGCTCTACAAGGCTGAAAGGTACTTCGTCGTGCACCAAATCCCAAAAGATCAGAAGGTAACCATAGTTGCGTACCATATGGATGGAGATGCATTTGAGTGGTTCTGGTTCTATGACTGGGATGAAGCTGTGAACTGGAAGGAGCTATCTGAGGCTTTAGTGGCGAGATTTGGTCCTAGGTGTGAGGATCCACTGGGAAGGTTGTCCAAACTCAAGCAAACCAGCTCATTGGAGGAGTACCACACAGAGTTTGAGAAACTCATATCCAATCTCACTTAAGTTTTTCAATTAAGACTATACTTGAGTGGTTTAAGGGAAGATATGGAGTATGAAGTTAGATCTTTCAAACCTAAATCATTGAGAGAAGCTATTGAGATAACAAGTTGCCTGGAGAATAAACTCAGAGGACTCAAAGGAAATCCTAAGAAGTTTGAGTCAGAAAAATTTCCTGACAGGAGGCCATTAGTAGATAGGAATGTAGTCAAGGTAGGAAGGAAAAGGAAGTTAACAAGGCTCCAATTAGGAATACCTCACAAGAGGAATATGAAAGGAGGAAGTCTATGGGCTTGTGTTTCAATTGTGATGAGAAATGGCATTACAATCATAAATGTAAGAAAGGGCAAATGTTCCTACCACTAGTGCAGGAGAATGAAAGTGAGAATGAAGATGATGGGGAGAATTACTTCCCAGCCTTTGAGGGTCCAGAGGTCTCTCTGAATGCAATCACAGGAAAAGTAACTCACCATACCATGAAAGTCAATGGACATTTGAATAGGAAGCCTGTGATTATCTTAATGGACTCAGGGAGTACCCATAGTTTTGTGGATGAGAGAGTAATTACCAGGGCTAGGCTGAATGTTGATAAGAGGATGGTAATGCCTGTGAAGGTAGCTATTGGGGATTCTACTCCAAGTTAGGGAAGGTGTTATATGGTACAGGTGCAGATGCAATGGAGGTGCAATTAGACTTCTATGTGCTGCCCCTTGGTGGATGTGATGTGGTGCTGGGCATAGAACAGCTTGAGACATTATAGCCTGTCAAATGTAATTTCCTGTAGAAGACTATGGAATTTTCTTTGCAAGGTAAAGAAAGGATACTCAGGGGTTTGAAGTGCAAAGAACCAGCATGTAGGGACTGAAATGTGACAAATTTATTAGGCAGGCAAAATAAATATATCTCTTACTGCTGTGTGAAATCTCAACTAAAGAAAAGCCAACCATCTTAGAACTGATAGATAAACAAATATCAGTTGGGTTGTCAAAGGTGTTGCTGAAGTACAAAGAGATATTTGCTGAACCAACTGCTCCACCCCCCAGCAGATCTTGTGACCACAAAATACCATTAATTCTGAGAAATGAGCCCATCTCTAAACAACCTTATAGGCATGCACCCTATCAGAAGGAAGTGATTAATGAGACAGTGCAAACAGCCCCAGCAGGAGGGCTAGAAAGGAATAGTCAGAGTCCCTATGTAGCACCAGTACTCCTAGTTAAAAACGCTGATGGTGGATGGAGAATGTGTGTAGGTTACAGGGGACTCAACTTGCAAATTGTAAAGAATAAATTCCCAATCCCTCTAATTGATTATTTGATTGATGAATTACATGGGCCTCAGTTCTTCACAAAACTGGATTTGAGATCTGGTTGTCACCATATTAGAATGCATGCTGATGATATCCATAAGACAGCATTCAAAACACATGAGGGCCACTATGAGTTCATAGCCACTGATGCACCCTCTACTTTCCAAGGCCTCATGAAACAAAATTTTAAAGGTTACCTGAGGAAATTTATGCTAGCCTTTTTTGATGACGTATTGATCTATAGTAAGGAATGGGTGGAGCATATTAGCCATGTGAGAGCAGCACTCCAGGTACAGTTATTCAATAAATTCAGTAAATGAAGATTTGGTGTATCACAAGTGGATTACCTAGGCCACATTATTTCAGTAGAAGGTGTTGCAGTGGATCAGAATAAGATCAAAACCATCATAGAATTGCCTATACCAGGAAATCTATAGGCATTAAGGGGGTTTTTAGGGTTGACAGGTTATTATAGGAAGTTTATATCTGGTTATGGTGCTATTGTTTCACCTCGTACTAAATTGCTGAAGGAGGGATTGCAGTGGTGTGAAGAAGCATGAAAGGCTTTTCAGATTACTAAATTGCTAAAGAAGCTATGACTACTACCCTTGTCCTCGCTTTACCAAATTTCAGCATTCGATTTGTAGTGGAATGTGATGCAAGTGGCCTAGGTATGGGAGTTGTATTGACACAAAATGGCAGGCTGATATCTTATCTCAGCAAGGCTTTCAAAGGAAAACTGTTAGCAATGGCAATTATGAAAAGGAACTAGAAGCCCTAATGATGGCAGTAGGGAAGTGGAGATCATATCTCATGGGATTACCTTTTATAATTAGAACTGATCACTAGTGCCTCAAACACTTGTTAGAGCAAAGGAGTCACTCCCCTGCGCAACAGAAATGGTTACTTAAGTTTATAGGGCTCAACTTCTGGGTAGAATACAAAAGTGGACTGAACAATAAAGCAGCTGGTACTCTCTCTAGGTTGCCTGAGTACACTGAGTTGAAGGCTATTTCTATTCGGCAATCTGATTAGTTAACTGAGATACAAGCAGATTATGCAGCAAATCCTTTCTATGAAGATATGAAAAAGCAGTTAGAAGAAGGGCTTTTGAATCCTTATAAGTTTTCAGAGAAAGGAGGCTTCCTATTCTGTAAGGGACAGATCTTTCTGCAAGGAAATACTGCTTTGTCTCATAAACTTATATCAGAAATGCATGACACACTTGCATTAGGTCACTCTGGGTACCTCAAGACATTGCAAAGGACAAGAAGCAGTTTTTATTGGAAGGGAATGTCTAAGGAAGTTAAGAAATTTGTCAGGGATTGTAATGTACGCCAGCAATTTATGTATGACACTCTCTCACCAGCTGGTCTACTTCAGCCTCTATCTATTCCTGATCAAGTTTGGATAGAAATTTCAATGAATTTCATTGAAAGTCTTCCCAATTCTAGTGGTATACTGTTATCTTGACTGTGGTGGACAGGTTATCAAAATACTCACTTCAGCATCAGTGGCAACAGAATTCACAAGATAGTGGTGAAATTACATGGTATTCCTTAATCATTTGTCAGTGACAGGATTGTTGTATTCACCAGCAACTTTTTGAAAGAATTATTCCTACTTTATGGATGTAAACTCAACTTCAGCTCAGCTTACCATCCACAAACGGATGGCCAAACTGAGGTACTAAACTGATGCCTTGAAACTTGTCTTAGATGTTTTTGTTGCAAACAACCCAGGGAGTGGTATAAATGGCTACACTGGGCTTAGTATTGGTACAATACCAGCTACCATACTGCTGCTGGAATGACCCCATTTGAAGCTGTATATGGAAGAGACCCTCCTAGTCTACTAGCTTATGTGCCGGGAATGGCAAAGTCTAGGAGATTAGTCACAGTTGATATATTAGCACACTTGAAGATGAACCTGAGGCAAGCCAGAGAAAGGATGGTACAACAAGCCAATAAACACAGGAGGGAAAAATCTTATGAAGTAGGTACATGGGTCTATTTGAAGCTCCAACCTTATAGGCAGCAATCTGTAGTACATCACACCTTTCTAAAACTGAGTGCAAGGTATTTTGGGCATCGCACCTTTCCAAAACTGAGTGCAAGGTATTTTGGGCCTTACAAGATAGTTCAGAAAATCGGGGCATAGCCTGATTAGTCAAATACCCATTTAGTTCTTTTGCTTGTTGGTAGGTTGTTATTTTGGTTAGTAGATGCTGCTATAGTGTGACCCATGTGTTGGGCTGTGGGGTAGTTGATCTGTTGGTTCGTTGTTCGTTGTTCGTTGGAGTGGAATGGTTCTTTATAAACTCTTGTGGAGGAGGCAAGAGGGGCATCCGAATTTAGATCTTGGTTACATCCAAACTTGAGGTTTGCATTCTTCCACGCAAACTACCATTACTCCTTGATCTCTAGCTAATCTTGTCACCAGGACTGCTGTTAGGACTAGAAGCCATTGTTCTGGTGAGTCTCAGTGAGGAGCTGCGGCAAAACGGGAGGCAAACCCTATCAAATTGTTGTTATTATTTGTTTAATTCTTTGTGAAGACAACTTTTGATGTGGGAGGTGTCTCTTATAATTTGAAGCTAATTTGTCCTTTGAAGTACCTGCAAGGCAGCACTTGATTGATTTTGAGAAACTCCTAACCATGAGACCATGACTTTTCAGGTTTTGTGTGGATAATATCTTTTTAAGTGTTGATCAGGGTTTAGCTTGTGTGCTTTGGCACTCTTGGGAATAACAGACTAAATCTTCTCTAATTTTTTTTTCTGGATGCTCAAGTATGAAAATGCTGGCTACTATAATCAATGCGATTGTGTGCTTGAAGTTAACTAGAGATGACAAAAATGCTAAGATGTTTATTTCTTTTTTGCTTAGTGTTATACACAAGTGCATGTCCTCCCCTTGCAAACATGTACACTACATTTTCCATATTTGTTCAATATGAAATGCATTACCATTGTAACTTCTTTCTCGTAGTGATATTCGTCAACAAACTAGCTTTTTGCAATTGCTTGTGTTTATTTATATTTAAGCTACCATTTTTTGCCTTGTAGTTCCATTTGGACGATTTATATACTCTAACTTTGGTTTGGACTCTGCATCACGCATATTTCATTTCTCTTGCAGTATCCCAAAGACCCTCCTTGTATAAATATTTTGGATTCAAAGGGTCTTGACGAAAAACGTGAAGAACATCTGACAACTAGCATTAGAGCCAAGTCCCAGGAGCTATCTTCTTGTTCCATGCTTGTTGCCCTTTGTGAGGTAAAACACCTCAATCAAGCTTTTCTATCTGTCATATTTCTCTTGTAAGAGTTTTTAATATATCAACAGCTACAACATTTTTAAGGTAGATTTCCTTGCCTTTTGAAATCCATTAGGGTTTTCTTTTCGATAAGAAGGGTGATAAAATTATGAAAATGATTCATTTATAATAGGATGGAAGTAGCATTAGTTGAGGACCAAAACGAATATCTTTGGTGGTTTTGCCATGATTAAAGAAGACCTCTAGCTGCACCTATAAGAAAGGAGAACTAGAATGTTGATAAAGTTGGAAGAGTTAAGAGGAACACCTAGAATTTCGTGGTTAGAGATACTAAAAAGGGATTTCAACAGTGCATATTTTTTTTAGAGGATAGAGCATATACTCAAACAGAGATAATATATTTATGTTGCCGACCCTACATAGTGGGGTAAAGACATGGTTGTTTTGGAGGAAGGATAGAGTCTTCTCATTTCTTTATGAGAATTTGACATATGGACCTTTGAAAAAGAATCTTAGATCTTACCTCCTTGTTAAGATCCTCTTTTGTTCTAGTTGTTTAGCTCTTTTTGATAAAATATTCTTCATTGACAATTCAAAAAATGTATCCAAGAAATTGTAATTGAAGGCTTTGAGGAATTCATTTGGTGGGCATGAGGACCCAAACATCCCACTGCAGGATGGCCCATGCTATGACATTTCCTACTATAATCACATAACGTTTAATGCATTGCACCCTCTGGAACTTCAGTGGTCTACTAGAACGAGTTGGATAACTTATTGTGGAGGCTCCTCATCAATTTTCCTCTGGTCTTGGGAAGGGTCTAGTCAAAGGTGGAAGAAAGTGATTAGGTTTAATAGGTAACTGTAATGGTCTTAGTAACATGTGTAGTGGTTTGTTGAAGAGAAGTTTGAAGCAGAATCTCCCTGTCCTTTTATCATTCATGCTATTTTCCCCTCTTGTTAAAAATACATGTGAAATGCTGACGGGATTGATCATGTATTACTATAACACATTTGTTATATCAACCTGTTTCTAGGAAGCAGTGGAGATCCTATCCAGCATGAATTTTCCCGAGGGAAGTTGCCCATTATGTTTGTACCCATTGTTTTCAGAAGACAGCCAAAAGCTTGCACTACCATTTATGAAGTTGATGTCCTGTTTTCACTGCTTTCACTGGTAAATTATTACAATCCCATTTTATTCTTCCATCTTCATCATTCTTACTATTTGGCTGATAGTGTTACTTATTATTGTTTCCCATTTTTCAGTGGATGCATCAGTAGGTGGTGGAAGTGGCTCCAAGAGCAGAGCACATGTATAGAACATACGAATGGTATTGTCTTGAGTATCCTGGAAATTATATATTTATATTACAGAAGATAAAAAAGATATGGTTGAGTATCCTGGAAATCATATTGTTTATTCTGTGCAACTGGAAGATCAAATAGCTAAACTGTTAAATCTGAAGGTGTTAGTTATGAAATTATTGCTGTAGTTGTTTGCATGCCAATTATGTTACGAGAGTTCATTTTATATGGATCATAATATTCAGTGATCGGAGAGCATTTATATATGATGTTCAAGGATTTTATTATAAGGTGTTTTTCCTTGGTAACATTTTATATGGATCACAATGTTCAGTGATCTGGGAGCATTTGCAGATGATGTTCAAGGATGTTATTATAAAGTGAGATGTTTTTCCTGGGTAAAGCTTCTTTGATGCTATGCCATTGCAGCCATCTATGCCATATGGAATCTTTGAACGGTGGGGACCTAGGAGTATTAGAGAGGAAGGGGTCTCAGTGGCAGATCAGCTTAGTTTATTTTATTCAGTAGAAACTCCGGATGAGGACATGTTTGATCTTGTATGTACAGATAAACAGCAAGGAGAACTGACTGCTGGCAGTCATAGCATGGGGTTATTGGTCGAAAAACTTAAGAGAATGTGTGTTGCAATTTTGTTGTTGTCAAAATATGAATAGTGTCATGCCTGTGACATCAACAACATGATTGTGATAGGAAAGAGGTGCTTAGTGGGCTAACATATTCTCCTGTATAAGGACAGCTGCTGGAATGAAAAATCCCAGATACTCATATATGATATATCCCAATTAAGGAGACCAATCATCATGCTTTGTAGGCCATATAAATCAAAACGTCAAACATTGCAAGTTGGAGTAACCTCTTAAGACTTTCAGAAACTTGGCATATTTTGTATGAAGATACCGTATTTCTGTCTTTAGGAAATGTAATTATGAGTCAAGGAATTAGGCTGCCCTATGGTTCTTACATCAGAAAAACCTCAAAGTTGATAAAAAGCATAGAACCGTTAAGTGGTGCTAGGTCAATGACATTATCCCAGTTCTGGTATGGCATATCAAAGAAATCTAGCTAACTAATTAAATCCTATCTAACAAAACACTCATAAAGAGACATAGAGAAGGGGAAAAACATTGAACATAGATAACAGTTTGTGGTGATCTCTTATACAACACAATTAAAACAAAACCATATAAAATGATAATTAATTTGTAAAAGTTTTCAGGTTCATTTGAAATATTTATGTAGTTCATGGTTAGTGAAACGAATATTATCTTGACACAAATATTACACAATATAACATGATTATAACTTTTTAAATGGATTTTTTAACATATAAATATGCTATTGTAAGCATGTATAAAAACATGGTACTATCAATAGATAATAATGTTCATTTCAAATCATACTACATATTGTTGAAAATATCTAGACAAGATAACACGACTAGACTGTCACATATAGTACATGACATGATCCATTGCCAAGTACTATCACTTTATAATTGTGATCTATAGAGTATATGTTTTTTTTTTTCTTTTACCATCTTGATAAGAGTTTTATTTGTTCTTCCTGCCTTATTTCCCTTTCGAATTTTAAATAAAATCTCGTAATCAACCTTGTCAATACTGTATACGTGGGAACTGAACAACAAACAAAATAGGTAGAGATATATCACTTAAATTGGGTGTGAAGCCTTTGTAATAGAGAAAATATAGTCTTTGCATTTAAAAATTTATAATGGGTCAGTTAAGATGTTCAAACTCAGGTTTAGATTGGTTGCTTTGACATCATTGAACTTGGTTAGCTTGCATGTAGAAAATCCAGAGGCATTACCAAGAGGCATGACATCATTAGCCCTTGTAATGCCCTGAAAATCAGATAAGCAATGACAATGTGTCTGGATTCATCATCTCATCTCAATATACGGCTAGAGGTCAGAGAACATGATGCAAAGTTACTGGCACACAGTCCCCATGGCGAGTAACATTAGACGAGCACCAAATGTTACATACACACGATCTTCAATGATATCCAAGTGACTTGCATGCAAAAGTCTTCCTGGCAAGCATCCATTGGAAGCTCTTGTTAAAATCACAATTACGCTTCTGATCAGTGTGGAAGAACAAAAACCGAGCCCCATAGGAAATAATTTACCGAACTAATTTTAGCTTTTGGTCCAACATTAAGAAGCTTAAAAGAATGAGAGTATGGTTGGTAATGACTCTACTTGTTACTTGTCTCAAAGAGATCAAGGGGCCAACAACATACCATTTGAAGGAGTTCTGGATAAATTTATGATAGAAGTTCAAATTCAAATTGTATTTTATTGAAAATAGTAATCTTAGGGAGCATTCACCACTGAAAAACAGTAGTAATTTTAGGGATTAGCATCCCCTTTTACTGGTGAAAAATCTCATGAAATAGTCATTGTGTCGACCAATTTTCACTTGATTGGTATGGATTTTTGTAATGCTTTTACAAAAGAACGTCGGTTAATTTGTTCCATTTAGATGTAAGAGAAATCAGATTTCTGCGAAGTCTTATTTTATGTGTTGTCTGAATCTAATTGAGATGGTGTTCTTTGTAAAATTTCAGGGTTTGTAATGGCTATTTTATCTGTTTGGAAGATACCCAGATTTTCTTCTCTTGTTAGCTTTTTAATCAATGCTGGTATTATCTATTTATTTAAAGCATTATGGTTATTTCCAGCAGGAATTATAGTTCAGCAGCTTGGAAAATGCCCTGTCTGTCGAAAGAAGTTTGACGCAAAGGATATTGAACATGTTGTTAGTTTGGTGGAAGCCAATTCTGCTCCATTGGTATGTAGCGCTTGTGGTTAAAATTTTTATTTTTGGTGCACAGATTTTTAGGTCATTCCTAACCTGATGATTCTAATTCTATGGCTTGTGGTTGTTTATACCTGATTTCCTCACAAATAGTTGCTTTGTCTTGCAAATTATGTCTTGATTGAGCATTATAAGTTGCTTTACTACCAAGCTGGAAACATAATTTGATACCACAATGGTATTTATTTTGCAAGTTTTAGTTAATGATTATATTATTGTACTTTGAAAGGATGGCTGCTTACTCCACCACCACCTTTCAAAAATATTTTAATTACACTAGACATTAAAATAAGAACACTATAAGTAATTTGTTAAAACCAGGGTACTTGAAAAATCATATATGAAAACTATTTTTAATAGAATAGTAAAAAAAATGAACAAAAACTAAATTTAAACTAATATTCAAAAATAGTAACACTAAAACTCGTTGGATGTTGGATCCTTTTGCTTTCCTACGCAAAATTATAAAAAACACAATTATCAAGAAACAGTAATATTGTTATTGTTTACAAATAATATTACTAAAAATTGCATAAATCTTAACAAATAATGATCAATACCATGAAATATGGGATCCATTTTATTTGGAAATGAATTAAACAAATATCAAATAAGGAGGAGAATAATGGTTGATGAGATGCTATCTCAAAAATAATGATGGATATGGTGTTTTCCATAAAAATCTCTTAAATAACGGATGATATCCCAAAGAAAGGGAATAAATGCTATTAGTAAAAATCAAAATAGGAAACTCTTGATTTGTAATCCTAAAATATAAGGGACAAAATTTATAGACAGTTGCCTAAAATTGCAACTGTCCCTCACTTGGAGGCAAAAAAATGAAATAATTGAAGAAAAATCAAGAAGCTGTTACTGCAAATAGTGTTACTAATCTGAAATAAAACTATGAAAGATCGATCTCCTCCGTCACGTAGTATGTCATCTTCAAAAACAGAGAAAGAAGGCAAAATCGTCAAAAAAAGGAAGAGAATAATATATGCATACTTTTTCCAAACGTGCACAATTGAAAAACGGAATTAAAAATATTAATATAAAAGAGTGCAACAAATTCAGTTAGAGATATAAAATCCCATAAATAAGGGATATCAAATAGTAAAGGTTACCAAATAAAACTGTGACCAGTAGAATGAGAGGGAAAACGAAAATCACGAAAACCATCAAAAGAGCTTGGGTGGTTTTATGATGGACCACAGGATGTAGATCCAATGGTTAAAACAATGTGTTACCTTATTTTAACAAAAATGTGGGAACATGTACCAGAAGTCGTTCCTATAGTAATATTTACAAATACAAGAATAAAAGTCTGAACTCATAAATTGCATCAATTCATTTCCTTACAAGCACTTGGATTACAATTGTAAACATACATATTGTATCCAGTGACTTGAAAAAAAGACTATTTTTTCTTGAAGGGAAATTTCATCTGAGTATATTTTAATAAAAAGTTATTTATATTGAAATAGGAGTGTTCTCTTGTTTGCTTTCGGATAATACCTCATTTTATTGGCAAAAACAAAAGCTTTACCATATTATAAGTGACTTGTACAAGGAAAATATGGGGAAAAAGCACAAAATAAAAAAAAAGGTTGTAATTGCAAAATTCTGTTATGTGCGTATTTGGAGGAGGCAGTTCTGGCTGTGTTGTTGAAGGCACGTTAGTGGTGTCTAGTCTTTACCAGTGAACGAGAGATGTGAGTAATGTCTTGTGTTTACTGGTGGACGAGAGGTGAAGTGTGAATGACTAGTGTAGAAAACTTACGGTAACATTGTGTTCTGATATGGAGTCAAAGAAGCTTCTCTTCAGGGGAAAAACGGTTTACCTGTTATTAATAAGTTCAATGGTTCATGAAAAGCAGACGGTGATGGGTATTCTAATTATTTATCGGATGTTATCTCTAATAAAAAAAGAACAAAACAATATGCTGGTTGTTTGAAGTTCATGTATGGAGCCTTTGCAGTGGTTAAACTAATTTTATTTTGTTCTTCAGAGCAATTAAGAATTGGATTCATAAACTAATCTTATTTTGTTCTTCAGAGCCATGAAGAATTGGATTTAGAAGATGAGAAAGAATTTCTTCAATCTGATGTGGAGAAAAGCAGAAGGCAGAAATTTGAAGCCCTAATAGAAATCCAAACGAAAAGCAGTGGTTTGATTGAAGCCAAGAAGGCCATTGCCATATTACCTGGGATGTTTCTTCCCGAGTCTCAAATTCCACCAGCAACGGTTGCTGAAATGCCAGTGGACTCTAGTGAGGAATTTGTGTCTGATGTTGCACCGGAGACTGGGCCAAGAGTCTCTTCTGAAACAGCAACCACAAGCTTGCATAAAAATTCAAATTATAGGAGAAACAGACCTCATCATCCTAGAAGAGAACGGATTTTGCAGGCAAGCAAAAGATGGATTAAGAAAGAAGGCAGTTCATACAAATAGCAGCTAACACATCTACATTTGGAAATAATTTTTGTCGCAAATTGATTGCTTAATTTGAGATATATGTAGGCTACTACTCTTTTGTTATATAGAGGCAAGATATAGTGTTCATAGTTTCAAGTTAGGACACTACGTTTCGGGCGTTTCTCGCATTCACAATGCTAGTCTGGGAATATGCTTCATTGGAATACATTTGACACGATAGACATTTTTTACTTGTCCTTAAGAGTGCCAACCAATATCGTCATTTACTTGCCTTGAGAACTAGCAAAAGTGTTGCATGAGAGGCGCAATTGGGTCTGCATAAATTGCAATTGAAATTTCAGTTGGGTCTACTCTTTGTGATTCTCAACATTGGGACATTTACTCTTTGAAAATTCTTTCTGAATAATACAATTTGTGTAAAGAATCTCAGCATTGTGGACATCTATTCTTTGTTTGTCTTGTTAGTTAACTACTTCAATTGACATCCTATGTGAGCATTCTTCCATTCCTTAAGATCTATTATGTGAAATCGGTATTTTAAGTAGAAAGGAAGGCATGTCCAATAGAAGGTTGCTCTTACATTAGTAGGTTTTCCTGCATTTTACCTTTGCTTACAGTGCGAATGTGGTTTATCTTAAAAACAAAAATGATCATGTGAGGCTAAGAAATCATCTTCTTACCATTGATGTTAAACCCTCATTGACCCCTTGAAAAATGAACGGAAAATAGATTGCACAGTTTGGTAACACTAAATTCGTAATTGTATTCATTACTTTGGTTAACTATACTCCTATGCTCATGCTCATGCTCATGCTCTCTGATGTCGCCTTCTCTGGGGCTTTCTTCTGTTGGGGTCTTCTTTGCTTAGCAAGAGGGTAGATCTGTTGGTGTTTCTCCCGCCGTTGATGATTGAAGGACTTCTGGTAGATTAAAGACGAGTTTTGTTCCCTCGATCGACAAGTTAGGCCTTTTTGTTTTAATCATTAAATGGGTAAGTTTCCTTTTGACTACCTTTGCTGAGTTAGTTTTGTTCACACCAGGTGAGATCGGAGGAAGTGTGCTTCCTCCCAACCATCACAGAAATATAGGCATTTCTCCTTTTTTTTATTTTATTCTGGCCTTTTCCCTTCCTCTTTTGAGATCTCACTCTTAGTAAGGTATCTGGAATGGATCAACCCTCTTCTGGTATTATCATGCATTCTTCTCCTTCTAAGCTCAGATCTGGCCTTGTGGTGGTCGATCCCTCTCCCCTACCAGTACCTATGCATGATCTTGGGGGGATCGATGCAGTCCCCACTCTGGTGGGGGCTATCGACTGATCGAATGTAGTTCAACTATAGATCAAGTCCTTGCTAAAACCTTCTTGGTCTCTCCTTTTTCGTTATTTCTTAAGAAATCGCAACTTGCATCTTCGATCAAGAATCGTGAATGTGATTCCCTACCGGTGTATTTAGAGCCTATTTTCCCTTACCAATTGGCAGAAGATTTAATTCTGTTGGGGTTACCAAAGTTGTTGGTATTAAATCCCCGTAGTATTTTTGATAATAATCCTTTTATTGTGGGTCCTCACCACACATTAATATCTAATGACTCTCCTCCTGATTTATTAGTCAATAAATCCCTTTCTTATTGGAATAATCTGCTCTTAATGGAGTGTTAGAAAGATTTTGTGGGGAGCATATCTCGAGGCGATATGAATTCAAATCTTGACACCTATTAGCATTCTGACACCTCAATTCCTCGTCTGTTACTAATAAGTGGGATAGGTGGCTTAATGCTTGTTTATTGAAATCTAAGTTCTACAGTGTTATTACTGACAATTCGGTTTTGCAGCCTGAGGACAGACGACTTCTCCTGTACTTTCCTTTGAAAAGTATTTTTTTGTCAAAGGTAGTTGATATTATTATTATATGAAGTAACCCAAATCAGAAGTCCAAAGTAGTGTTCCCCAAAATATTACAAAAAGAATGAGTTCGTCACACAGCAGATGACATTCAAAATAGCACAATAGAATTACAGTATCCCATAATGAGTTCCAACAGCGAAGAAATGCCAGAGTCAGCCAGTATCATATTGGAAAACTTCAATCAACCAATGGTTAATCAGAGAACGGGAGAACTGGAGTACCAGTACACTCCATGTCGCTCAAGAAGGTAGTAGGAGGGAGGTTACCATGATCCTGCCCAGTGTTCTGCTGGAAGGAAGAAATGGCTTTAATATTTTCTTCTTTCTCAAAACCTGTAGCCAGAGAAGCTACCCAACAATGAAACAAACCAAATATATCGTTTATAATCATGCATTGGGTCTTAGATAATCCTCTAAAAATTCTGTTGTTTCTCTCCTGCCACACAAGCCAAAGAACAGCTTGAACAAAAACATGGGCTCCAGATAATGTAATAGGAAACCTCAAGACAGGGGGGATAATGAAGAGATCTTCCACATAGTTAAAAACAGGGTATATATTTGCAAGTGTAAAGGAATTCCAAATACATTGCACAAAAGGGCACAGCAGAAAAATGTGCCTAACAGATTCAACACCA